>JABSTQ010007293.1:0-25895 GCA_013358835.2 Ixodes persulcatus
AACTGCAGCCGGGAAACAAGTTCGTCGGTGCAAAGAAGACTAAAGTTCCGAAAAAGGAAAGTCCCCACTGCGGGACCCAAAGTCCAGGGAAAGTTCAAACGAAGTCCGAAGACCTCACCGATGTCTTGAATCCGACAAACGACGAAAGCTTTACGTGCCCGTCGTGGTGGGCTGGTTGCTCGGCGGCCGACGCAACGCAGCACCGCACGCACACACACACAGTTCCCGAAAAGGGAAAAACCGACGTCCGTCGGTTTTTCAGGGTCAGATGCTCGCGCTCGTAGTATCGGCTGCATCTGAACTTAAGCTGAGGCGAAGTATAACAAGCATGACCAACGCCTCCTGTACTAAGAAGCCTGTCAGGTGGCTCGCTTTCCCATTGCGGCCAGTCTGCCATCGTGTTGTAGCCAAACGCCACGCGGTGGCGCTCGCCTCCGACACTAACTTTCGTTTAATAATTTTTTGGCTAGGTGCGAACATGGTTCGGAACTGTTCGATTCAAAAGGAGCAGCTTTTGATTCTACGCAAACTCCTTTCTTCTGTAGGTAGAGGTGACCATCCCAAGTAGCGAAGGTCGACTTGAGGTAGATGTTGAACAAGTTCAAAAGTTTGCTTTGGAATAAGCCCGAAGCATTCTGAAAGGCGATAGCACCATAGGTGTCTATGCACCTTAAACGTAAGGCTAGACTACTTAGCCTTACATTAATTTTAATTTTAGATTAAGGTTTACGGTTTAGCATCCTATTGAAGAAAAACACCAAATTATTGTTCGTGGCCCTATGCTTCGTCTCACCTTAGCATGGACTATTGTTAGCCGCGCATGCTAAAAGCGCGAGCTAGTTGCTGCGGATAAAGCCTCGGCGGCTGAACAGTCGCTCGTGCAGCGGGTGCTACAGTCAAGGCAGTCAAGGCTACCCGCTCGCGCTTGCACAGCGTTCGTAGTTAGTCCATGCTAAGGTGAGACGAAGTATAGTTCATAATACCAAAAGAAGACGAAGACGAAAGTGTAAAGATACCAAAGAGTTGTTAGTCAGCGCTGCTCAAGTGTGTCTTTATTTTGTGTGCGCAAACTTGAGTAGCTGTTTTGCAGGTGCGCTGTTCCCCCCATGCAGCTTAACGTGATTCATGGCCTTTGCGGTACAAAGGAAAGCCGATGCAACCGGTTCTCTTTGCGCTGTTGATGCTAGGGATGGCGCTATTCGACTCTAACAACTATTCACACACCGCTACTGGTATCACAATGGCAGACGTCAAATCTCCCGCGCTGTAGCGCGCGCGATAGTATCAGTTGGCAGCGCTCATCGCGGTTGTTTCGATGAAGGGGAGGAAGGAAGAGACAGAGGGCACGGGAGGACGCCCGCCGTTTTTATGACAGGCATCTTAGTACAGGAGGCGTTGGCATGCAGTCGCGGCGGGTCGCGGCGCCTACATGCAGAAAGATGCGCACGCTCCCTGCTGCGACGGAAAAGGCCGTTTCAGAAACAATGCGCGCGAATCCAGTCCGCCCGTGGCAGTGCATCTCCGACGCGGACCTGCGGACCCACAATAAACCTCTTGCAAAACCGAAGTGATCGTAGCGGCGTAGTTTCGAGCAAAGCATTTTTGGGATTGGCCCATCTTAATTCATTACATTCCGTCGCGACCAAATAGAGTGAATGCATTTTCATATACGTGACCTCCCTTAAAGGGGCGGTGCAACGATATTCCATTGGAATGTTTTTCACTTTACACGAGCTTACTGGCACTAGTGGGACTCAAGGATACTCGCACGCAACGCCAGTGATAAAAAAAACTCCTTTGTTGCGCTGTAATTTCGAGGACAAAACCGAGTGTTTTCATTCAATCTCTCCTTCGCCAAACCTGATGACGTAGCTGGGCGGTAGCAGTACCGCCCAGTGACGATATTTGAATGCGGCTCATAGATTGGACCCGAGCATGGCGTGGACACTCGATTTGGGCTCGTAATAATCGATAGCTCGAGAAGCATTCGGGTAGTGGCCCGAGTCCAATCGCTGCAACGATGACAACAGCCGAACCATAACATTGTCTGGAACTCTGCGCGTGTCCTGTGCCTTGCCAACCCCAGTGCATGACTATGATCAACATTGGCGGCATATAATCGGCTCCAGATCACGTGGCCGCTTGTTCTGGCTGCGAGTTGAGGGGGAGACGACTGCTCGTTTTTCTTTATTTTTTTCTGCGACTTCGATTGCGTGTGGTGAAAAACGAACGGGTATTTCACAGGTCATTAACGTCAGGGATCCGTTTTAAGCGGTATTTGCGCACAGTACAAAAATCGCTGCATCGCCCCTTTAAATTCGTAATATTGTAGGTTTTGACTACCAATACAAATGAAATGCTGGAGCACTTTATTTGGGGGCTCCCGATGTACCAGAATTTGTGCGAGGTAAACACAGGAAGAAGTGCACCGGGCGAATCCGCTTTTTCCATCCTCTCACTGCTCTATGCTTCTTGAATTATCCACGGGCCAGAGTTTGCGTGCGTGTAAACAGGAATACGAAGGCACACGAGGGAAGTATACTGTGTCTAAAGTGCCTTCATACACACACGTGCTTTTGCTTGATTGGTGACATCTCAGCCGGTTTGCTACCCAATCGTTTATTTATTAGAGCTCAGCTCTGAGGCGCCCATTTCCGGGTTGAGCGGCGTCGGCGTGAGCGTCGGCGTAACCGCGCCCGCTGCATTATGTGACGTTAGCGGAAAAATCTTTCCGCTGAATTTAGCGGGAAACTTCCCCGCTAAATTTAGTGGAAACATTTCCAGCTAATTTTAGCCGAAAAATTTATCCGCTAAGTTTAGCGGGGAAATTGACGTCACATTGCTTCAACACCAATTCAGTTTCCCCGCTAAATTTAGCGGGGAAAATGACGTCACCACGACTTTGTGTGACGTCACCCATGAACAAATTCTGCGGCAGGAGGAGAGGAGGAGGAGGGAAGGAAGAGGAGGGGAGGAGGAGAGGGTACGGAGGAGGGAGGCATATCCTCCCCTCCGTACCCTCCCCTTCTCCTCCTCCTCAAGAGCTGCGCTCTAGTTTCACATTACAGAGATTTGTAAACATCCTTCTTTTTTTTTAAGGTGTCTTTTGAAGTGCGTGCCATCCGGTGTGACTCAGCTCGAGCTCGAAGACTCGGCTAATGCTTCGACTCTATTCTACCTCATAAGTCACGCACTGAGTGCACCAGCGCGTCACGCGCTGGCCCCCTCAGTTCACCAAAGGATGTCTTCTCCCTGAGACAGAGAGAGATGTCTGTCTCAGGCACCCTAACTGGGCCGGTCACCCTCTTCCATCTTCTCCGTAACGGGCTTCTTAAGTCGTCCGTGAGCCGGGAGGGTTATGCCTCACTCTCGAGTGGTAGCCAGACCACCAGAAAGGTATGGGGAGCGGCCGGCCATTCTTCTACTCCTCGATAAGTCTAAGCAGGTCTGTACGGCCATTGGAGGTCCGTGTTTCAACGGGGGCTCCTACGAAGAGGAATGGGTGCAATCCAAGCGAGCGCCGACTTCATTTTAATGCGGTCGTGAGGTGCACTATTTCGTCAATATCGTCAATTGAAACCTAAACCTTGCCACTCCTCTTCATGGCCAAAGAGGTCCCATAGTGCAGCGCGTGCAATGTTGGATGTAGGAACTTTTCAAAATAATGTGAAGAGTTAAAAAAAAAACTTTCGTGCAACAGACAGTTGTATTTTGTTGTTTGCTCACAGGGTAGAAGCATGGGGTGAATCTGGGGCTCCGGAGTGGACATCTTTGTAAAAAAAGTCACAAACACGTGCCCTTCGCTCATGACACTTCGCTTCAGTTTATGTCCTGACGGAGCCGACGCTACGAGCTAATGGGACCAACCGAACAGAGTCAAAAGGCTGAAGTCACTGGGCCTTGCGTGTTTATGATGTGTTCAGCTATGATACAACACGTAGGGAAACATGACGAACACCACGATGGTGCGATCCTCCTGACGCCGTCTTATTGGTACCATCAGCTCGTAGCGTCGCCTGCGTCTGGACTCGAGGTGAAACGAAGTGTAGACACCCGGTGGCGGTTTCCTTTCTGACTCGACACGTTCCCCTGCTTTACGTGTTAGAGTGAGAGGGGGGGGGGGAGGGGAGGCGCCCCCCCCCCCACTTCCTTTCTTCACATGTGCTACGTCTTCACGTGTGCTTCTACACGCAATTATTGTCACGGGCCGACACTTTCAGCGCTCCACCACGCAGTGTTGGGGTCGTTTTCGCCGCCAAAACTTTCGTTTGCCTCCAATATCGCCAGCCTCATCGTGTCAGCTGCCGTCCTCGGTTGTCGTCCCACGTACAGTGCGCCTCAAACTTAACGCCACCACGGCATTTGCCGTTTCTGGCAGTCCCTGCGGCGGCCGATTGAACTATCTGAAGAATGTTTGGGTTCCCGATTTCTATCTCACCATGAGAAGGCATCCCGAACGTTTTGGTGACAAATTTAACAGTAAGTTGCCGACACGAGCTCAATGTTTGGGAACCCAGTGGCGGCGTTAGGTTTGGGGTGCACTGTACGTACGTATACATAGCGTCCACGCTGCTTGGTTTACTGTCACGAGCCATCTTATCTCAAACAGGGAGCGCGAAAGGGTCACGGTCGTCTCCTTTGCTTGCGAAAGGGCGTAACGTTCAAATAGGCCAATCAGGGCCCGGAACTTATTTCATGCCATTAAGCGCGAAACACACGTACGACGAAAGCGTCCGATCCGACGTCCGATCGCGCAATACGACGGTCGGAGGCGAGGGTTTTCAACGCTCTCCGGTGCTACGAAAACCCTCGCCCCCCAAGGTCATTCCGGCAGTCCGCACGTCGGATCGGACGGTTTCGTCGTACATGTGTTTCGCGCTTTACTCCGTGATTAAGTCCCAATGCGCTTCCTGGCACGTCCGCGGATCTGCCACGGGCCACCGCGGACTACGAAATAACGCGATTAAAAGTGCCGATATAACGCGATTAAAATATTGATAGCGGTGATCCCTAAGGTGCGCGGACCTAAATTAGGGCCGCGCTCGCGCTCCCGAGTGTTGCATATAGTTTTTGCCAAGGACATGGAGGACTTTGTACCCCAGAAAGGCGACGTCCCGGATTTTGTGGATCTTGTCCGCGAACAAGTCCCACGTGTGATGACACCTTTATATACTAAAGCTCAGAAGACACGAATCCAACAGGGACACGGGTGCAACTTCAATTTCAGGAAAATGGGAAATAATTCGGCGGTCGTCTAGACTCCACGCGTGCAAAGTGATGATGACAGACTTCGTTTCCGGAATGTTGGAATGCCGTTCTATTTGTACTATTTGAGCGTGTTGGTGCTTTTTAACCATTTAGATAGTGGAGACACATAAGGGACGATACAGACAGTACACTACTTGCGAGAGATTCCCATATGTCCTGGTTGATGGCCTCCCCGTCGTTCCGCGATGAAGCCGAAAGAAATCGCTTTCGTTTACATAGAAAGGGAGCACGGATGGAACAGAGATAATAAAGATCTATGAGACTTTTTGTTTTTCTCCAGGTTAAGAAAAAAAGTTTCTTTATGTGCAGCAAATGCAATTCGCTTTTTTTGTTTTTGTTTTTCTACATCTTTTGTGCATATAGTTAACACTGCCGCTACACAAGTAACAACTTGCAGGCCGCGTGCGAGATGATTCGATATATATCAGCGCCTCTTTTTTTTCATTTTGTATGCTTGGTTTCCTGATTTTCTTGTGCATTATTTCTTAGTCGTATTGAGAATCCTCGCGTGGAATCTGGAATGGTCTCCATCCCCGGAGATTGCCATAGCGCGGAACACATTTTCTTGGGATGAGTTTTCTAAAGCAGACAAATTGGAATTTATTTTCTTGGTTGCGACCGCGTATGGTAGGCGCATGATAAGTAAACATTTGAGGTGCCACGTTTGTGTTAGGTTATACATGCATGCGAGCGACCCGTAGGCAAAATTAGGCGCGTCATCAAGGCGTAGCGACGATTTTCGAAATCTGTGGTGCGCAACGTTAGTACCTACGTTTTCCCTCTAGAAAAAAAAAAAAAAGGCAATGAAGATTTTTGTTCGTTGCTGATTGTGCGGTGATTTTTTTTTTTATTGCGTAGAGCTGAAGCAGTTCAAATGTGAGAAATTTTTAAAAGCATTTTTCTTTTATTTTTCCGTGGTTGCAATTTGTTAAAGTGCAGTTTATGGTGTGTTTTTAGTGCGTAGCATTTAAAGGCGCGTCACATACGTCAAGAAGCCTTTTCTTTTGCTTTCGCGTTTACGGTTTTCTAAATTGCAGTTTATCGTGGATTTTTCATACGCGCCTGGCAACCATAAAAGCACAGGTGCAATGTAAACGCTGTTATGAAGCCTGGATAAGTAGACACAAGCTGTTAACGCTTCTTTATAGTGAGGAGGTGTAAATACACGCCAACCATACAGATCCTGTTTACCGTAAAAAGTGTGAGAACACTGTAACTCGCGTCTTGGGCAAAGTCGGGTGCGGCGGCAAAGTTACGCTTTTTAGGGGCTCACATTTCGGTCAGGCATGCCAAGCTGCTTGTTCTGCTCGTGCGCAGGCCCGAGCATGTACTAAATGAACATTATCATGTTCAGAAAGTGTGCACAAAATTGATATATATATTTTGTATGTTTTGCCAGTCGTGTCATACGACGCCACCAAAAAAATAAAGCCTGCTGCCGCAACCAGGAACTATAGCATGGGACTTAAACCTGCAACAGCTGTCAACTACCCAGTTAAGCGAATTCGAAGCTAGTAGTACACACAGAGATTGAGTTCCGAAACCAGTGACCGGGATGCTCTAATCGGTTCAGAAGTCGCCCCGGAGTTCGATCCCCACTCCTGGCCCGATTTTTTTGCCAGCGCTCTTTTCGTTTCCCTAACTTTATGCAATAAATTCAATAATCACTTTCTCCCCTATTCGTTCACACACACATATATAACACAAACACACACACACACACACACACACACACACACACACACACACACACACACACACACACAGACACACACACACACACATATATATATATATATATATATATATATATATATGTATATATATATATATATATATATATATATATATATATATATATATATATATATATATATATATATATGTGTGTGTGTGTGTGTGTTTTGATCTTCCGAGAATTGGAATCCGACTTCCCAATGCGGCCTGTAGGACTTTGTAGGCGTGCTGTCTTGATTACAGGGGGCAATTAATGTGCACGTTGCCCCATTAACATCCGCAAACTGGCAAACACTTCTTATTGCATACGCGACCGGAGGAATAAGCGGGGTGAGAACGCACTGTCTGCAAATGATTCCATAATGTTGTCGACTTTCTTTTACAACTTCAGGTTGTGCTAGCTATGAATGATGACGATTGATGCCACAGTGGCGAATAAACGGTTGCACATATTTTTTAACGTGAAACGTTCTTTGGTTAGCTGTTCATAATTTCGTAAAGCCTGATAAGTGAAATGATAAGCGTGGCCCCGAATTTCGATGTTGATTGGTTAACGGTGGAGGTCACGTGACCAGAGGGGTAGGCGAGGTTAAGTTCGACCACCTGTGCGCACTGAGCAAGAGGAGCTTGAGAGTATGGAGGGCTCTAGAAGATCGCCAGCTTTATCAGCCTGATTAGCGGTAGTATTGCTTCATTCTAGGAACAACTGCTGTAAACAACTTATTTTTCGCGGCCTCAATATTTTGCGACTTAGGTCAAAGGTGAAGTTTCAGAATAATTCACGGGTTCTAATTTTCGCGATGCGGTGGGATTTCAATATAGATTCCAATGTGCTTGCATTTTACCGATATTTTTCGCGGGACCTATTTTTCGCGAATTGTAGGCGATTCGCGAAATTCGCGAAAATTAGGTCGTTTACAGTTATGGTTTCATGGCTGATGTTGCAGTTCCAGTAGAATTTGCAAAATGGTAATATTTTCTTAGATATTCATCGATCAGTTTTTGCTTTTTACTCCCAATTTCAATATTGCGCGCAAAAAAAGTCGCCACAAGCCCTGCCCACGATGACGCTTTGAAGGAATGACGTAGTTGTTTGCATACCGTCGTTACTTCTCTCGGCGCCGAGGAACATGGCGGCGCCTGAGACATCTGTATCGTCGGTGCCACATACTCGGCAGTAGCGAAAAGTGGCCGTCCACGCCAGTACACCGCAGACGAACTACGGGAGCGGAAGAACGACATTCCTGCTTTCGCATTCACAAATCATAAGAAGTGCTTACGTGTCGTCGGAATTTTTTTAAACAATTATTGCAGTATTATTTTCCCACTCCGCGAACAATTACCATTTGACTCAGACACTTATTTGCTCTTATCATCTACAAAATCATACATAGTTTTTAATAACAGCGTTTGC
Source organism: Ixodes persulcatus (assembly GCA_013358835.2). Lineage (NCBI taxonomy): Eukaryota > Metazoa > Arthropoda > Arachnida > Ixodida > Ixodidae > Ixodes > Ixodes persulcatus. The sequence goes on from JABSTQ010007293.1 coordinate 8,420, forward strand.
AATCTCCACGAAATGTCGCGTTTTCATTGGTCCCACGTCGTCCTGGCTGCCGGAACATGCTCCTCTCATTGCCTGAGATGACCTCGCTGTGTTGCGATATTTGATTGATTTTTTTAATAAAGAAATCGACGGCGCATGATCGGGATTTAGGAATTTCTAGGATGCTCAGAGGCCGCAGATTGAGTTATCGCCATATTTAGGCGATCTAAGAAACCTGCTCAGGGCCACTTTAACCTAGGGTGCCTACATGTCTGTCTGTCTCAGGGTGAAGACATCCATTGTTGCACTGAATGTTCAGCGCGTGACGCCCTCGCGCACTCGGTGCGTGACTTGGGCGCTAAAATGGCGTCTCTGCATTAGCCAAAGCTACGCGCTCGAGCTGATTGACACCGGATTGCGCGTACTTCAAAATGCATAAAAAAACGATTGGGCGTAAACATGGCTGAGATGTCACCACTCAAGCAACAGCGCGCGTGTGTATGAAGGCACTCTACTTTAACCTATAGAAGCGAAGCGCTCAAGTTTCGCCGCTGACTACAGCGCCATTCCAGCCCCTGGCGGGACGCCCCAATCCGAGTGGCTCGTTGTTTCTCGCCTCGCTTCTCCGTCGTAGGCGATCGGGTCAGCGCCTCGTCGGGTACGCTAGTCAATAATAATGATTGCGATAAAGAAGATATAAAAGCCCGGCTAGCACAAATATTTCGTTGTTGATCGCAGTAACAACCTCCGATATTGTTGCAGACAGTCCTTAAAATTCTACCGCTTCCCTGAAGAGCCGTACGAGACTCGAACGGCGCCAAGCCTGAACGGCACGGCAGTGCTCCGACAAAAGTAAGTTTCTCGTTCGTTGGAAGATCAGTTTTGCTAAATACGCCTGAAAAACTAAATAGAATTGGTGTAAGAACAAAAACAGCATGACTACCGAACGCGTGAAAGTCAGTTGGCAGTGCCTGCGTGACGGAATATTTGATTTACGTGCGCGTCTGTCGCTTCCCTTGAAGTGTTTGACGGGGCCTCGGTCGCGATATTGGATCCCTTTGGCACGAATATTTCAACTAGAATCACCGACAGAATGAGAACGGCAGGGAGGAGCTTCAGTTTCTCCAGCACTAGCTTCCAACCTTCGAGAGGGCTTCTGTCTCGCGAGCCTCCAGTGTGCACGTATACAGCCAAATCGCAGCGAAGGGCAACAAAGACGTGTTGGAGGTCGGCTGTTCAGAAGAGACGCCCTGCCGTTCTTACTTCAGCTTACTTACGTCAGCAGTCATGTAGCTAGGGCGGGGGGGGGGGGGGGGGTTGCGAGTACAGCTTTGTCCTGCCGTGTGTGTTTCTTAATCGCTGCTCCCGTTTTTTGAGCTGTTTATAGCCATCATGTACAACCCTATAATATACACATGCATCCCCCCTCCCAAACAACACACAAGGAATGCACATCCAAACCGCCTCAACCATACCCCCCCCCCCCCAAAAAAAAAAAAAAAAAAAAAAGCCTGATATCGTTTTTACTTGTTAGGGACAATAATCGTTTTTTATTATTTCGTATCGATTTTCCGCTGATCACACCAGAGATCTTATATTATTGATTTATTTTTCAGTGGGGGCGGTTCAGTTTTGATTCCGCCAACAAGGATCTGCAGCGTGCACTTCGTGAACACCTGCAAGGACGACGCTGAGGCTCATCTTGCAACAAGTTACTAGACGAGATGCCAGCTGAAGTGTTGAATAAAGACTAATTGCAGGGAACCTACAAACCCTGTACTTGCTCGTGAAAGATTCTTAGTTGATTTAAATTAATTTTCACTCCTTCGCTCGGAGATACAGGTGACCTTTCCTCGTCTATTTTGCATTCTCTATATGCGCCCGGTTCTTAGCCAGTTAAAAGTATCGTTAGTTGATTGGCAACTTCTGGAGTCTCTTCTGTCTTCGAGTTACATGTTTTGGTTTAGTCGGTACCCCAAGATCCAGTATAGCTTGGCTAAAGAGAGATAAGCTTAGGTGATGACTGCTTTCTCACGAACTGGGAGACATCTTTCGTGAGATATGGAATATCATGAACAGCTGATCTGCCTTGCGAGATCCCTGAAATAGTCGGGGTTCTCGGCCCTACAATTTCTTAGACAGTCCTTGCTTCTCGAGATGTGTACATCATCTGCACGTGTCCTGCCGGCCATACTTCGAGTCTGCGCCAATGTCACCGTGTTAAGAGCACGGGAAGCATTTTTATATTCTCATAAGGTTGTGTGTTTACCTACTCGTGGTTGTGATAAAACGCAATAAAAATCTTTTTCACTGTCAACAAAACATTCATGAAAGCGTTGCATTATGCTGCTGTACCATATTTTCCAGACTATAATCTGCTGGGGCAAATTTGGGGTAAAAACAAAAAGATTTTGCTTAGATTGTCCACACGCGGTGCATAGTCCACACCTGATGCTTAGTCGTCACGAATATCTTCTCATAGACGGCACACCTTGAGAAATGTCTGCTTTCTTAGCTCACAAAAAAGCCTATAATATACATAAATTATCATTAACACACTCTTTCATTCACAAAATCCGTCTCGTCTCGTCATAATCAACGATATTGAAAAACAAAAATCCCACATAGTCCGCACAGCCTAAAATTTCAACTTTTAAAAGTATAGCCCGGAAAATACGGTACATTACTGGAAACGCTTGAAGACCCGCAATGAAACAAACTTTATTCAGTGAAGCAGCAATTAAACACTGACAGGCATGGACTATTTTTCCAGAAAATAAAAATTGTTCTAATAATGGCAACCTATCATGTGTCACTGGTGTTTTCTTTGCTACACAACATTTTCCTCCTAAAATGTCCCACACAGGAAAGTATGAATCAAGCCCCCACTCAATATTTGAAAATCTTGCATGTGGATTGGACACCTTGAACCTGAAAGAGAAATGAAGTTTTTATAAATCCATCCAACTGAACATTGTCATGAAAATTCGACTAAAATTATGTGCAGCCATCTGCATAGGAGACATTTATGCAGGAGATTTAGTCTAGGCTAGCCTCTTTTCATTTTCAACTGCTTTGCCCCTCTTTCTGACAGAATCTCGCGGCAGATCATTGTTCAAACTCGCAGAAAAAGCACCATTAATCAGCAGAAGCTGGTCCTAGTAACTGCAACCTATTGCCTCAATGAAGTGGAACAAAAACATCGGGTAATAAATCTACGAGGCCTTTGCTCAGGTCGTGCCTTGGCGTTTTAGTTCTCTTCTGCTGAGGCAGGATGATGCAGGAAGCGTGTTCATAATAAAATTAAGATCGTCGGCACAATGCTCGCACCGGTCCGCGACTTCAGCCCAGCGAGAACCAGTCGCAACTGTACGCGGGGACTTATCTCTTCCCGGAATTATGACCCTATGCCCGCACGATTCCCGACACGTTGATATTTCTTTGACGTGGACGAGCCCGAAAAGCTATCCCACTCGTAGCCTCTAGTGCGAGAACGTAGTCTGCCGGTGGTTCAGCGACCGAAAAATAGTATCCCGACGTCGTCTAACAGGACTCACGAGGACAGTGGTTCATTGTGATTAGTAATCTTTCTTTTAAGAGGAGAAGGCACAACGTTATTACAGCTCAAAATTTAAACAAGTGACGCTCAACTGTAAAGTTATCTTGTAGACGCCGCACGGCCGTACTTGCGAGGCGGACCCGACTCGTTTGCGGGGAAATCAACCCCCTTTCTCGGCGGAAGATGCGTGTTATTGAAGCTTCTCTGTCGTTTCTTGACACACCATGAGAAATAATTCTCGCATGCTTTCTATCCTCACCGTAAGCTCGAAACACCTGCGACGCCAATGCAACGCTACGAACGCGACCAACGCGACACGACCATGTGTTGTACTGCGGTGGCGCTACCATCGCAATTTCGAAGCGCCCCCTGGTTGGGCGAATCGATTCTATAGACGCTTTCAGCGCGCGCCAAATTGAGCCGCCATTGCCGACCTTCTCTGGTCTTACCTAAAGTCACTGGATCCTGGGAAAGTAGCGCCATTGCCTTCCCTACCTGCTAGCCGGACACAAACGGATACTAACATACAGACGACCCAAACCTCGCAAGGCGATTGGCTAATCGCTCTATGTTGCCATGGGAATCGCCATCTTGGTCCATTTAAATCTTCGAAGCTTCCAGGGGGTCGTTCTATAAACCAGTCGCGCCAAGATCACCATGGTGCATCATCGTACTGGAAGCGTTCCTCGCCAATTTAAGGATCTTTGGCACTTTCCATGCGATAAACTTATTACTCATGCCCATCCCCAATGGATCTCTTACAATTATATTGTTCTTCTTGCGTATTTCAAGAGAGTAAACTTATTTTTCAGTGCCTCCAAGCACCGACACAGCATCTGGTGGTGGTACGAAGGTGTACGCTTGCTTCGCCGGTGTGTGGTTAGCAAAATCTCGGTATACAAAAAACGACTCCATAAAGCTACCCGTCACCAGCGAATCTAGATCGGCTCACCAAGAACGGAAGGGTCAAGGAGAAATCGCTAATTTCACGGACCAAAATGGCGACCACACGGGGAGCTTGGCGTTACTTTCCCAGGATCCAGTGACTTTAGTCTTACCAAGATACCGAAGCACTGAAGCGAGCGTTGACGAGCCTCCACAAAAGGCCTATGCTGGGGAGAAGGACACAGTAACACTTAAAATGACAATAACCTGTCCTGCTGTGGTAATGATGAAGTGTAGCGAACGGAATAAGTGGGAACAAAAATTGAAGGTCGGTTATGGCGGCACCCATGCACAGCTGCCTGAAAGCGTCTATAAGGCTAACCGTACAAATGATGCACTGACCATGGGTCAGAAAGTGATGACTTCGGAACACCAAGTGCTCCCCGTCCATCGATGTTGCTCTGTAGATTCGCCAGTGCCACTCGGCACAACAATCGATCAATTTATGTTTTACAGCGAAGCTGTATATGGCTTAAAGGAGCTGTGCAACGATATTCAATTGGAATGTTTTTCACTTTACACGAGCTTACTGGCACTAGTGGGACTCAAGGATACTCGCATGCAATGCCACTGGCCAAGAAACTCCTTTGTTGCGGTGTAATTTCAAGGACAAAAGCGATCATTTTCATTCAATCTCTCTCTTGCAAAATTCGATGACGTAACGCGGGGATCGCAGTACACCCGTATGACGATATTTGAATGCGGTTCATAGATTGGACCCGAGCATTGCGTGGGCACTCGATTTAGGCTCGTGATAATTGATAGCTCGAGAAGCATTCGAGTAGTGGCCCGTGTCCAATCGCTGCAACGACGACAATAGCCGAGCCATAACAATGTCTGGAACTCAGCGCGTGTCCTGTGCTTTGCCAACCCCAGCGCGTGGCTATGATCAACATTGGCGGCATATAATCGGCTCCAGATCACGTGGACGCTTGTTCTGCCTGCGAGTTGAGGGCGTGAACGCTGCTCGTTGTTTTTTAATTTTTTTCTGGGACTTCTAATGCGTCGGGTGAAAAACTAAGGCGTGTTTCATAGGTCATTAACGTCAGGGATCCGTTCTAAGCGGTATTTGCGCAAAGTAAAAAAATTGTTGCATAGCCCCTTTAAGTTCCGTGCATTTTTCGTGTGCAGTGACTAAAAACTCTACGCACGCACCGCCGCATGCGCCGCGCGCTCATGCCTTCCCCGTATAAAAGATTCAAAGTAAATAACCAATATAAAGCGTGGACGAACGCGCGTTCAAGATGCCATTTGTTTTAGGCTGTTGCTTGAGAACAGTTACTGCTACAGACGCCAGCACGTGCGGCGCGTGGAACACCATTCCCTGCATTCTCCTTGAAGCTTGGGTAATTTAGCAATAGGTCTATTCAGTAGATTAGTGAACAATAGCACCGTTTTCAAGATCAGTAGACTCTCAGGTAGATAATAAAGGTTTCTCAAAGATTGGCCGCTGTGCGACCCGCGTCGGCCATGTCTACGCTCGCACCTCTCTCTCTTTGTCGTCTTTCCAAGCCCGCTTGTTTTCCTTCTTCCACTCTCCCGGCGTGACGGTCCCGTCGCGCGTGTCGAGTTTCCTCCGGCTCCTTGGGGCGGGTCTTTGTCGTGTGCTGAACAGCTTCGCTGGTCATCCACCTTCACAGAGTGGAATGGCTGACGATTTTTTCTTCTGCCGGTGATGTATAACAGGCACGACATATAGTGACTTATTCACGCAAGTTATCCCCTCAGTTTGCTTCTTTTCTAACGCACTAGGGCGTAGCTAACCGTACGCAACACCTGCCGCCAATCGCGGCTTTGACCGCATTCATTTTTGGTCGAAAAGCAAATTTTCTGCCTGTGAAACATCTCGTCCAGCTGCTGTGTGAATGCACCCTTTACAGAGGTTAATTCACGACGACCAGTGCGGCCACACTAAAACAGTGCGAAAACAAATACTATGCTAGGAAAACTGGCGTCTGTTGCGGCATTCCTACGACGTGAATTTGCGGGGAAGCGAACATATGATTGCTGAATCATTCCATGTCAAAGGAGACGCTGGCAAGTTTTTCATGTCTGAGATATGCACGAAAAAAGTTAATTTGATTAAAGAAACCTCTGAAATCCAAGAAAAGTATTTTTTTTTTGTGGAAAAAAAATTAATTTATTTTTGCTGATATCATGTTCTAAATTTCTGCAATTTGAATATAACCCGTATAGTTGAAAAAAAACAAAACAAAAAAACATTGTGGAAAAACGGTTGGGTACTATCTTACTGCAAAATACAAACATTGAAAGACGCCATTTTGAGTCCAAACAGGAGCTCCAAAAAGAAAATACTTTGTGAGATTTCTTTATTTTTAGTCAACTTGAAGTTGGGTGTTAGCTACAATACTTTTTTTGTTTGTTCTCATATAAATAATAATATCATTGCGCGTGTTATAGTTTTAATGTCTCGTTTTGTTGCTTTTCAATTAAATGACAAATTCTCCAGTTTATGCTTAACGGCCTTATTGAGACCGAGAATAAGCAATTTGTGCATCGGTGCCTGCCACTTTCGAAATAGCCAAAAGTTCAATCCACCTCAACTCTTCAACGTATCAAAAAATAAAAAAAAACACACACACTCTTTATGGTGTTGTTAAGAAAGCTTTTAAAGATGTGAGTTTCCAACCATGCCTCCAGGCGCCTTCCTCGTAGGCGACGCACGCTGGCGTTCCTTCTAAAAAGTATCTTTAGAGGCAGTGTTTTTGATAAAAGGTAGGAGATACACGTGTGCAGCCTTCGCCATCTGAGCCTCAGGGTCGGCAGATTTTAGAGGAGGTCACTTCCGTTATGATAAGTCGGCGTATTAAACACATTTTTTATTACATTTTTTTTTAAATACTCTAAACAACCTATTTCTTCGCGAGCTCAGTATTTCGCGATTTAGGTCAAAGGTGAAGTTTTGGAATAATTCTTGGCTTCTAATTTTAGTGACGCGGTGGGATCTCAATATAGATTCCAATGTGTTTTCATTTTACCGGAATTGCTCGCGGGACCTATTTTTCGTGAACTGTAGGCGATTCGCGAAATTCGCGAAAATGAGGTCGTTTACAGTAATGGTTTCATGGCTGGTGTTGCAGTTCTAGTAGAATATGCGAAATGGTAATAGTTTCTTAAATATTCATCTATCAGTTTTCACTTTTTTACTCCCAATTTGCAATTTTGCGAGCAAAAAGATTGCCACAAGCCCTGGCCACAATGACGCTTTAAAGAGTGACGTAGTCGTTTGCATGACGTCGTCACTATCCTGGCAGCCCGTCCTTGGTAGATCCGCAAATGAACTGGAATGCATCTTAGTTCTATCAAGATACATTTAAGTTCAATAGAGAAGCGACATCACTGTTATATTTTTCATCGGCGAAGAGCTATCCGCTCTGAATTGTTTTTACATCTGGACATGCGCCAGACGAGACCGGCGCGCGCGCTGTGCATTCCCATACTCGGGAAACAGACAATGAAGGCCTGCTCTCATTAGCAGTTGCCAGGGCAGTAAAATAAAATTAAGACGCCAGTATCATTACGTTAGGTAAAGAGGATACGGATGCGTGAATGTCAGGATAACGTCCACTTCAACTGCATAAAGTGTGTTTTCAGAAGAAAGTTGAAGACCTAGCGGCGGCGTCTCGCACCATTGACGCTTCGTTGGTGAACGCCTCGTTGTCTTTTTCTGGCTCTCAATAAGGCCTTTTCTGCATAAACTGGAGAATTTGTCATTTAATAGAAGCGCTACAAAATGAGGATTTGAAAATTAACCATGTCAGATTCAATTACTGGTTTTATGAGAACAAATGTAGGGGAATAAAAACTACCGTAAAAAAAAATTAAAAAAAACCAGCTCCAAGTTGACTAAAATATAAAGAAATATCATAAAGTATCCTTTTTCTATAGCTCTTGTTTGGACCCAAAATGGCCTCTTTTGATATTTGTATTTTACCGTAAGATAGGACATGTTATTAAGTAATTAGGCGCCCACCTAAATTGGCTTGGTACCCAACCGTTCTTTCACAATGGTGTTCTTAACTACACGGGATTTGTTTTGTACAAATTCCAGAAATTTAGAGCACAATAGACCCTTTCCGAAATTCAGTGCCATCTGGTGGTTCGCAAAGCAGTTTAGGTTTTGCCATATCAATGGCGGAGATGAACTTGTATCGGCACCGTCACTTTCGCAAGTCAACGGCACGCGAGGAATTGTTCAGTGTGAGTTCTTTCTCGATCACTTTCAGTTCGATGGTGACCAAGAACCTGCATTCAGAACAAAGCTCTAACCCATTCAGATGCCTCGAGAAAATTCTATTCCCCAAAGGGCATTAAAGCCAATTGTGTGCCGCCCACAGATTGACTGAATCTGAATTATTAGAAATAAACGCTTACGTAGCTCTTGTGTTCCATTCCTACGTCGCGTCGTGCTGACCCCCGAATATGCAGGCCTCGCATCATCCGCTTAGGATCATGTTCAACGTCTTCCTTTATCAGTCACTATACTCTGTTTCATACTTAGCGTGCAACGCTGACAAAGCTACTGGCGCGAGCGTGGGGCTTCATCTCGTTGATCATTTGCACGAGTTCTCGCGCAAACAAAACCATAGATAAAGCCACGCGCTCGCGCCAGTAGCTTTCACAGCGTTGCACGCTAAGTATGAAACTGAAGCAGAGTATAGAAGGCCGCCATTGGTATGGCACAGTTGCCGTTCCACAGATGATGATAGTGATCAAAGTGGCCAGACTGAATTCCGGAAAGGGTCTATATCAGCAAAAATAAAACGTATTTTTTTCATAAAAATACTTTTCTTAGATTTTAGAGGCTTTTTATCCCAATTAATTGTTTCGTACATATCCCAGACATGAAAAACAAATTGCCGCGTCTCCGTTTGCATGCATGACCCTTCTAAGAACCACAATGGAGTGGGTTGTTTTATTGGCAGTCGCAAATAATTACAGCTCGAATGTTTACTATTTACTAAGAGATTCCTCCCTTGTTCTTTTCAAAAGTGCTTCAGAGCAATGACACTACTGGAAGAAAATCGACATACTGGTTACAATATTTATTGTTTAGATGATCATCAAGAAAATATGTACCTTCAAAGCGACGCGTGTACAAGGCGGAAGCGCAGACTACGGAGTCAATGAGGACGTAGGGGGGGGGGGGGGGGGGGGGGAGGAGGGGGGGGTACGCGTTCCTGTTGACGAATTTCTATGACCTGTGTCTCTGTATGTTCTCGTTGTATGTAAAGTCCACAGTCAATGCCATCGCATGCAGTGGCACGCGAGGTGTATGTGTGTGCCTGTGTGTAAGATAAAGATGTGTCAAATGCAATAGACTGAGTAAAATAAGTTTTGTGGCCGATGCATTGAAGGGTACCTAGTGCCCCTAGCCTAGAAATGTGAAATTACTCTGCCTGTAGATGCCACTGGTGACCAGCGATTTAACCTCCTTTCACCCTTCGCGATATTATCTGGACCGCGCAATAGACCACTTCCATAAATCCGTCACCGCGCGCGTTGCATTCTGGGAACTTGTGGCCCAGGTGCGGAGTGTGTATGGGTTTTACTTTCCGCCGATTCCCAAAACGCATAACCTGGCATTACGCCGCGATAAAGCGCTTCGAGATTATGAAATAAGTCTATGAGCAGGCTGCTTTGAATTAGCTCCTTGGAGAACGACTTTTGGTTTCGGGAGTAGTGTACCACTCCTTTCTGACGTGCGGTGCTAACAAGCAAGGATGACGCGGAGAATCGCAAAGATAAAACGTGATGTGCGCGCAGTGGCCGGGTTTTGGTTGTCTCCGTTTTGCATCGCAGTGTCGAAAACGAGACAGAGTGATTGCGTTCGAAACGCGTTTCCCTTACCTGCGTGGGAAGGCGGCTTCGCCAAGAAATACAATTCGCGAAAAGCTCGCGTTACGTATTCATTTGGTACAGTTCTCGCAATGATAGCGGATACTTGTTTGGATGTGGGCGAAGCGGTTTACTGCATTACTTAATTTAGCTTATTAGGAGGCAACGGCGTGTGTGTGTGTGGGGGGCGGGGGGGGGGGGGGGGGGGGAAGCGCCATTGGTGCAAAGTATTTGCTTTTCAGAAACCTATGCTATAGCTATTTTCGGTGTAATCACGGCAGGGTTACGCGTAAAGACCGACTGCATGCGTAGCCTCCTGGCGTCCTCGTTAAGCCTTACTCAGCTCGATTCACTCGATTCGGAGCCGCCATGTTGATACGCAGGCGAGGGGGGAACTTTGCTGCCCGTTTGCGGGGACGAACTTTGTTCCGTTTCTAAAGCAACATAAGGTACAAGAGTATTCTTCCCTTTATTATGGTGCCTGGAACGCGTATCCGACTGGCGTGTTTACCGCGTCCAAAAAAGTGGTCCCTCGGTATCCGCCTGATGACGTCATAAAAGTGTCATCCTGTCGCCAGTCGCGATCCTGGCGGCGTCTCAACGCCTGTGGTGAATGTGGCAGACGCCTGTTCTGCTGCAGATCTTTCTCCAGTGTGGCAGTCCAAGGAAGCTTGGGTAGACAGAAGTTGGGACGCCGTGACGACAGCGACACTCGCGTTCAGTTGTGCTACTCGCAGCTTCTCGTTAGCATTTCTGCGATCAACCGCCAGGATTGTGACATGCAACATCATGACACTTGGGCTTCTGTGGCATCATTTGTTTCCACTTCGGGACAACTTTTGATGTGTGGGCAGAATAGGACGCTAAACACACCAGTCGAAGGCGCGCTCATCGCACCATACCTTTGTGAAGGGATACATAGACACTTCTTTCTAAGAGTGTGCGTTCTAAAATCACAAAATGTTAAAACAACGACCACCTTGGTCTTCGATTCTTGGATGATTTCACGTGCTGTACACCGAAATATCGCGATGCGCGAAGCAAACAAGGGGGGCGCCGTATATTTCGAGAAAGGTCTATTGGTGGATGTTCGCTTCCAGCACAAGCGAACGGCAGCTACGGACACCCAGAGAATGCGTATTATTCTCGACTCCAGCGACCTTTAAGAGTCGCCGGTTGCGACAAATATGGCGGCCTGAAACAGGTTGTGCCGTCCCATGCTCCAGCTCAACGGGCAATGTTCCGGTTTAAACAGGCAAGCTTTGGCTTCAAAATGGCACGCCTCGATATTAAGACACGCTCATACGACAGTAACGAAAGAGTGAAGGCCTGTCCAAACACGACACTACAAAAATCGTCAGGCGAAATGATTCCGACAAATCGTTCGGCGCTCAGTTCCGGCCGTTTATTTTTGTTGTTTTGATTTTTGCCGGGGATTTAATTCTTCCCGTCAAAACTCGCCCGTGCCCTCCACAGTGGCCTTGATCTGCTCATCACGTGCGTCCGGACTCCGGAGAGCCACTCACACACTTAGTTAGCTGTCTGTCAATAGCTCAAGGCCTCCGCCGTTTTTCAAGTCCCAAACACGGGAAAGGGAATGGCACGAAGGTGTCATTCCCTTTCCCTGTGGGAAGCGAAACGCACGCTTCGACGGGAATCTCCCAAATCCACCTGAAGCGAACTTGTTTGACCTTCCAGCCGAGGCGACAGCGGTAGCGAAGTCAACAAGCTGCGGGAGAAAACCAATGGCAGATGGCGTGTGATGTCAAATCTGACGAGCACCGACATCAAAGAAAAGTGGAGGAGTCGAGGAGAAAAGTCGCGATGTTGGCTTGCCCACAAAAATCGTCAGGCGACAAGACTCCTGCAAAAATCGTCAAAATTGAAGCGTCCGCTTCAATTTCGACAATTTTTGCAGGAGTCGTGTCGCTTGACGATTTTAGTAGTGCCTTGTTTGGACAGGCCTTGACTGGGACAACCGCTCGCTCTACACAACATAAAAAGCAATGCAAGGTACACCTAATTTGTTTGGTTGTTATGAGTGTACGCTTTTCCCTGCTGTTTTGGTTTCGCCGTCGGTTTAATGCGAAGGCAACCAGCGCAACTTCCTTCGCTTTACCTCGGTGACCATCGCGCATACCTCTGACATTATGCGATCCCGAAAGTTACAAAAGACGAGCAGAAATCGCAAAAGGGCCTGAACCAGTCAGTTGAGTTTTTTTTCCTCTAGGTTTTGAGAAATTGATGAGCAAGCAAAGCTATGGGTACAAGGACAAGCATGTTTCCCAAGACGATGCTTGCACTGCAAAAGCGTGCACTCTTGGTATACGGGAGCTGAGAGCCCGGAACTCGATCTGGTAGCTTTTGAATATGTGGAGAGCAAGTCGTCTGCTTCTTGCTCAGGAGTTGCAGTGACGCCAGAACGACGCCGAGCTCTGATTTGTTTCGATTGAAATGACACTGTGTAAACCTTAATGCAAGATGCCTTGAGGTCTGCCCACCATTTTTCTTTTCTTTTTTTCAATCAGCCAATAAGAGCTGGGCGTTCTGACATCACCGCAACCGCTGTGCTAGAAGCAGACGAACTTGCGCTCCGCATAGATTTCTAGCAGTGAGAGTGAAGATTCGTTGGCACAGGAGAGTACGTTTACAATTTCTTACATTGAGGCTGGTTCACACGTTTGCGTCGAGTGCGTCCACAGCGACCTGAACGCTCGCTTAACCGTGAGGTACGACTGCTTCACGAAGCTACTTTTGGACATGATGTAGAAAACCCGAGACTGTGGTAAAAGCAGGGAAACTTGGTCGAAGAAGAAAGACAGGGGAAACGAACGTCTCAAACTCAGCTACTGCGTTTATTTCCTCAATTTCTTATATACCCACAACCCATCCGCCACCACCGACGTCACAATGTCAACCTTTGTTATCTATACAATCCTACCCACACTGGTCTTCACCTCAACCGTAAACGGTGACCTCAATCCCAAAAGGAAAGCTTACGACCTTTAACAAAAAAGCAAACACAACAAAACAAACACACAGACCTCCTCCCTTTCCAACCGGAGTCTGGAAAGGCAGTGCTTTATCTAAACGAGAACTGATAAGACCCAACTGAACCCCTGCCCGCAAAATGACTCATTGCACGTTTACTTACAACTATTAAAAAAAAAAAAAGCTTTACATTTTTAGAAACTTTTTGGAACTACTTCCGAGTTGCATCGAAGCATGGCTGATACAATTGCCGATGGATTTGATACGAACTGTCTCTTTTATGAGCCTCTTAGGGCCGGTTGCACCAACGTCGCTTACCTTAACCCAAAGCGGCTCTTTCCTAAGTCGGCTTAGCGCCCTAAACCGAGCTCGGGTAAGCAAGGGTTTAAATTCCGGTTGCACCAACGTTAACCCGGCTTTACAGACGCGCCCCTAGCTAAACGCTGGATTTGCCTAGGGAATGTAGGGACAAACACAGCGAACTAGGGAACGCTCAGAGGGACGAATACGATTGGCGGAGAGGAATCTCGTGATGTAAACAAAAAAACCTGCTGTAGTAGCCGTCGTCGGCGTCTGCTTTTCGCTGTATTTCTTCGGTAAGTAACGAATTAAAGGTCTCCAAATTCAATCATTTTTCTCGCTTAACTTTCAAAAACAGGAGTCAACGCTTTAAATAAACACAAATGCTCTTTACATCTGTGATTGTGTGTTTATTATCGGTTGATAACAGAATATTTTGACAGTGACAGTAGTTTTCGTGCTCACATTTTGAGATAAAGGAGCCATCGGGCGCCCCAAATCTCACCGAAAGCGAGAAGGACGCTCTACTCGCTACATCGCTGAAGACAAAACATCATCGAGAATAAGTAGGCAGGTAAGATGACTACTAAAATCAAGTCATGCCTGAGACCAATGCAGTTCAAAACAGTGACGAACTCGCCACTGCAGCTGCGAAAATGCCCGGAAATCGTCGAATAGAAGTTGTCGAGTTGTCGTCGCCACGAATAGAAGTTGTCGTCGCCACGAATGAAAGATATAAAGCAAAATATTACCAAAAAGCGGGATCACCAGAAAAGTTACGGTTATGGAACGATACAGTTTTCTGAAGCCAAGATTCTACTCGCGAGACAAGGAAAATTCACTGAAGATTGTCTCGAAACTCAGAAAACGAAAGAAAGTTACTTTTTGCTGTTTTATAATTTAAAAGCGCCGCAATCTGATGCAAACGGCAGAAGTGTCGACAATCAGCTGATCGCCGAGATCATGTACTGCCACTATTCAACGCGCTGATCGGATTGAAAGACATGCATTGCAAGTAGAAATAAACAAGCAGGTAAAGAACTATACGTTACAGTTATGCGAAAATCAGTATGGTATACATACGAATAAGCTCGTTGACAGAATACCCAACGGGAAGACAGACGTGAGCCCCACAGCTCCGTACGTATCTCGGTTAGGGCTAACACGCACTGAGAGTGGAGAGCCAGCTTGAAAACAGGGGTCGATAAACACTTCACGCGACAATATTTTGCATCCTTGTCACAATCGAAGGTCATTCTGTCGAGACTCTCACGCTGTTGTAGCCTAAAACACTTTGTACAACCAATTTCGTCCACCGCGTCGACCGCCACAAACCAGCCGCCATGTTTTAAATCCAAGATTAAGAAACAACCAAAAGCAAAGCGCCCAATGTTGAGCGCTTACGATAAGCGTAGTTTAGTGCTAGGTTTAGCGATAAGCGATTTTGGTGCAACCGAACGAAACCGAAACTTAGCTTAGGTTCCCGGTTAAGCTCCGCTTTGCGCTAAGCGGCGTTGGTGCAACCGGCCCTTAGTGTTGTTGCGCTCTCTGTGAATAATGTCAGTTTGCGACCAATGTGCCGTACAATCGTTACACTCACTAATGTGTTTAGCAATTTCTGAATTGGGTGCGTTTATTTTTACATTTCGTTTGTGCTCTACCAATCTATCATTTACACACCTTGCCGTTTGTCCTACATACTTGAAACCGCATTCCAGTGGTATTTCATAGACCACCCCTTCCTTGAAATCAACCGACTTATCACGGTGCGCTTTCTGACACACTTTCTGAGTCATCTGAAACGGCGCCAAGCGGTTCAGCTTAAAGTCGGACTTGAATGCTACATCTACTCCAAATTGTTTTGCGCATGCTTTAAGGTTATGAGAAATTCCGTGAAAATACGGAATAACCGCATAATGCCTTTTTGTTTCCTTTTCTGGTCGTTGTTTAGCCTTTTGCTGTAATTCCAATTGTCTTTTTATAAACACACTGTCATAGCCTGCATCTTCTAACCTTGACCACTGCCTTTCTACCGCATAACCCATAAAATGGGCACACGACTTATCCAGTGCGTTGCTGATTAGAGATCTGACTACTCCAGATTTTACTGATTTAGCATGACAACTTTTCCTACTCAAAACTGGTTTTGCGGCCATCTTTCCGTACTCCCAACATAAACCCCCCTCTACGTGAATGCGCAAGTCCAGAAATTGTAAAATACCATTTTCCGCCTTTTCTAAGGTGAACTTAAGCTCCGGTGCCGCTCCTCTCACTTTCCGTTCCAACTCGAGTATATCCTCTTCGCGAAATGAGCAGATGAATATGTCATCGACATATCGCCTTACAAAGCCCGTACTTGATGAAATACAATTCAATTTATCCGTTACGGCAGCATCCATGTTGTTAAGGTATATTTCTGCTAGCATTGGAGCAACCGATGAACCTATACATACGCCATCTCTTTGTACGAATTTGCGTTCATTGTACTCGACTACCGTTGCCTGAAGATACAGATCCAGAATTGACAAAAAACTATCCACCGTTATTCCTAAGTTGGATTGAAAATGAACCAAATTTAATTCTAAAGCCTCACGAACCCTCTGCATTAGACGTGCCTTCTCTAGCGAATAATATAAGTCTTTTATGTCCATGGAGACTACCGAACATCTCTTTCCATGAAATCCTTCCAAGATACTTATTAATTCATCCGAATTCTTGAGGGCCAGGCTTTTTTCAAGGTGCACCAGATTCAACCCTTGTTGAATAAACCGCGAGATGGTGTGCTGCCACGTCCCATTCTCGTTCACCACTATACGAAAGGGCATGTCTACTTTGTGATCCTTTAGAAAAAACTTTACACTTAACGTCATTCCTGCTTGGCTCGTAACCTTCTTTGCCAGTGCGTCTAACCCATCTTCCTTTAAAACCGTTACAACACTTTTTTTCAATTTGCCAATATTTCCCCTCCATTCAACAAAAAGAGAACTCAAAGCGTCAGACGATTTTCTTTCGAACATCGTCGACGGAAGGACAGCGAACTTTCCGGATTTATCTGTCTGCAGTACTTTAAGCGAACCTCTTTCCAATTCTCTCTTAACTGAAACCACGCCTCGGAAATTCTTTCGTTCTGCTGGATAAGACTTATCTAGAAGACATTCCATTCTATCAACTGCCTGATCTACAAATGCTACTCTCTCGTCAAAATTGATCACCTTCAAAATGTCCTGAATCGATGAAAAAACATCCAACCTCGAAGGTTTAACATTCAAGCAAAACTTTGGGCCTTTGCTTAACATCTGCTTTGCTTTGTCTGAGATGAATCCCGGAGAAAAGCTCACCGGAGAAAAGCTCACCGGAGAAAAGCTCACCGGAGATAAGCTCACCGGAGAAAAGCTCACCGCAAAACCGGCGGATGCGGAGAAAAGCTCACCGGCCATTGAGCGTATGCGGAGAAAAGCTCACCAATTTTCCTTCTGCTTTTTATATGGAGGCTGTTGGACCATGCGTAACCTATATCAATTTATTGACATTAAAATTTGTCAGCTTTGTAAAAAAGAAAATATCCTTTCTTGTATTATTTGTTAAGCTTATTGGGTATATTGCTCCCAAATTAATAATTGCGGGCGAGTGTTTTCTATGGCTTACTCTCTACGCAACGAATCCTAACTGAAAACTTTATGCACTTGAAGAACAGGAAAGAGTTCGAAAACCTAATAATGTCTGCCTCAAACCTAAAAATCAAAACTGTAAATGCCCAATATCCGAAAGTGCATTCGCAACAACGCGGTGCCTGAAATACTCTTTGAAGCTTTTGTTCGTCTCTGAAAACAGATAGACTGTCAG
>JABSTQ010007294.1:0-41177 GCA_013358835.2 Ixodes persulcatus
TTGCCAAGAAAAGTAAACGGGCGATCGTAGGCAGTCAGCAACGCGCACTGGTCCGAAACTGGGGCGAAGCCGATCGGAACCGTCGTAACGACGCGTCGCTAACTCGGTCGGTAGCATGTGGTCTCGGATAAATCGTTTGCGGTGAGTCAGGATGAGCGATCAGACTTTGGATCGGACGGTTTCGTTGTACATGTGTTAGCGCTTTAAAGCTCGAGCCCTAGCGTTGACGGCGCTTGGTCTTTGTCAGCCTCAACTGGACTCTGCTTCGAGCAGTGCCAGCCAGATGAGTTCCTTCGGGGCATCATTCTTTGCAATCCACTCACGTCGCCTTAGCTCGTGTTCCACAGTATCTACATTCACTGGGGAATAAATATATACCATAGATGTAGGGTAGCTTCCCTAGCATTTGTGCATTTCTCAAGTAACCACACATGTTTTCTGATTTTAGGTGACACCAGAAAGCACAGAGTTCTGTAACAGTTTGCCTCCTCCTCCTGTAATTGTTGCACTGAGTGAGCTTCACATGTCTTTTTCCTTGCATGCTTTGTCTTTTGAAGGGGCTTTCTTTTTTTTAATTTGTGCTGCATTCTGGAACAACAATCAATACCTTGCGATTTCATATTCCTAACCAAGCTTGATTCGATAGCAGATATCATCTAACTTATGGAGTGTCACATCACATAGAATAATATTTTAAAAACAAAGTTTGAATACTTTCCTAGTATATGTTTTGTTTGTAAATTCTTCTTGTTTGGCAGCTTTTCCAATGTGACTGTCATTTATCTAATCAACATTCCCTGATGTGGGCCAAAGCATTATAAAGTTGAGGGGGTTAAGAACTGCAAATGAGCTAAGTTATAAGGTTTTGGTAAATGATGGGTGATGTAATTGTAGTTGTCATAAATTTATTTGTAACGTAATGCCTGTGGTGCCCTTTAAGCTATAGGTGAGGTTCACTTTTTATTAGCATGTGTCATGGGACACCAAATACTGTGGAACTTGGACAAGGGGTGAAAGTGCTGTGCCAATCTACTTCTGTTGAACTATCCTGCTCCAAAACACAAATATTATTAAAAAAAATTGAGAAGTATATAGTATCAGAATAATTAAACTTATTCTAGCAGGAAATGTGTGTTCACCAAGCACAATTTGGTGTATTTGTTTAGGTTTAAACGGTGTTGCTTTCGATGTCAGTGCAGATGACTCCTAGTGACTCTATTGTAGCTCCGAGTGGGTAACTACAGAGGCTGGAATACTGCAGTGGTGTAACCATAGTGTGATGTGTCGATTTTGACGAGAGCTAGATGGATGAGCACATCGTTTTGTTTCGGCTGCCTTGCCAACCACCGATGCAAACCACATGTCCTGGTATTATACCATACTTCGGCAGTCATGGTTGCTGAGCCAGCAAGAAAAACAAAAAAGTTTTTATTTTAGTTTGCTAGTGCAGGTGCCACAGAACGGCATACAGCCCAAACAGCCTGTGAGGCATTTGATTGTTCGGGCCTGCATTTTGTGTCTTGCCAAACCGCAACAGCCCCGTTGTTTTTTTTTTTTTTTGTAGAATGCGTGGTCACATGCAGTCTCCAGTCATTTAATCTTTGACAATAGTAATTTAATCGAAACTGCCGACTGGCATTGCAACGTGGGCATCACACTTCCACGCTACTGTTTTTGTTCACCAAACTCGACAAAAAGTGTTATATCCTCCACACTCATATACAATTTTTTTGTTGCGTTCAAGCCTTCAGGATTGCTTTGCATAACTCAACGCCATAACTGGATATGGTTACTCAACACTATTTAGTACAACTACAAAGGTGACCCTTATTTGGCTTGGCAGATAAGGGTCGCCTTATCTGCGATTGTGATGCATATCCGTCTCAGATGTGTGTCACAATCCTATATCAGTGTGCCTACCTGTTCAGTGTTTCCGCTGGTAATACCTCTATAGAAGTTTCCAAATATAAATATGACGATGGCATTTTTTCTTCATTTTAATGCGTAAGCGTTAAAAACCCTATTTTGAGAAAAAGCCGGTGTAGTGGTGTCGGTCCAGTGACCTCTCTGGTCACTTGACCAGATAGGTCGATACATCCAATACTAACGGATTTTCTCCGCATTAATTACATTAATCCCTTTCAAATTTTTGTTTCCTAGGTCGCTCACTTTTCGGATGCAGCTGCCAGCTGTTTGTGGACCATGAGCAGATGGTGGAAGATCTGCCTTTCTACAAGCTGTGGAGCTCCTTTTTGCCCTTTATTATTGTCTAAACATCCAGTATGCCAAAGTTGTGGGAACTACACTTGAGTTCGTTCAGAGGTATGGTTTATTTCCTTCATAATTTTAAGCCTCACGAAAGGTATTAAAGGGCAACTCTGCTGAATTTCGACTGAGAAAGTAAGGGAGTTCTCTTTAAAATTATCTAGAAAGGCTACAACTAAAATATTTCTGTATATTAAATTTGGCCTTCAAAGTTTGACAAGCGCTAATCTGCTAATCTTAGCGAGCAATGTGCAGGCTAGCCAACAGTGCACTTCCCTCGGATGTGACATCGCGTTGACGTCTGTTGCATACACCGGGTTTTTCCTTTTTCAACGCCAACACATGTCCAGTCGGTTCAGACAACACTTCCTAGAGTTGGCCCAGTGAGTGGGGTAAATCACGTAACCCTTTGCATCCGCCATTGACATGAGTGATTGCAACTGCCGTCACTGCTTGCCCTTTGCCGAAATTTCGGTTTCAGTTTGCTACTTGAGTTATAAGCTAGGTTGCATGAACAATATTCTACTTTTTGTGAAACAAACGATGCAGAGTTCTTTATGATTGCTTTTCAAAGTAAGATAATCCACTATCTCGAAATTTTCTAAATAGAGTGGAGTTGCCCCTTAATTTGTGACTGACTGCCCACATTTCCAAGCTTATTTTCAGAGGTCCATCGTTACACCGCAATAGGGTGTTGTATTCACGGACCACAGAAAGAATAAAACACATTCGGGACGAAGGACGACACACATTTCTTTCAACTAATAACAACATGAATGAGCTTAAAAGCACTCCCTGCAGTTCAGACTGCAAAGGAAATTGAGAGAAAGGGAGGCAGGAAGAGAGAAAGTGTAAAGATAAAATTGTGACTCATGGTGTTACTTCGCTTTTATCTTATTTCCTTTAACTCATGATGTTACCTCACTTTTATCTTAGTTCCTTTAACTCATGATGTTACCTCACTTTTTATCTTATTTCCTTGGTTACAATTTTATCTTTATACTTTTCCTTTCCCTCTTCCTGACTCCCTTTCTCAATTTTCTTGGCAGTCTGAATTGTAGGGAGTGCTTTTAAGCTCATTCATGTTAGTTGAAAGAAATGTTTGTCGTCCCGAGTGTGTTTTATTCTTTCTGTGGTCTGAATTTTACCAACACACTCTTCAGTTACATTGAAGGGTGTTATATGTGGCATAATAATTAAATTTAAAATATTTCACCTAATGTTACAATGTGATTATGTGTGACCCTATCCCAGAAATCACAAATAATGTCAATATACGGTAAAACCCTCAATGTTCGCGAGCCCTTAATTTTCGCGAATATCGCGAATTGAAAAATTCGCGAAATTTAAGGGCACGCGAAAATTTCGGTCCTTAAGAGTTTCAATGCAGGCGTATGGAACTCGCGAAATTTAATGGCCGCGATTATGTCCTCTGTGACCGATTCGCGAAATATAGGGGCAGCGAAAATAAAGGGTTTTACAGTACCTATTCCTCCAATTTTATCATTAATTTTATCATTACTGAATGTGTCATTTACTTATTACCTCTATCTGGCTGTCAGTTAGAAGGCAGAGTCATAAGCAGTATAAATGATAATTAAATTATTTTTGGCTGGAAACAAATTGGAGCCTCAAAATATGTTTAATATGTTCAGCTAATTGTTTATTCAAGACAGCTTATTTATTGCACCACACTATTGTGTATCACTCTAAAATTGTCTAGAAGCAATATGTGCAGGTATTCCCTAATGAATGACTAACTTTGACTGATGTACAACCTTTTCACAACCTTTTGAACTTAAAAAAAAAATTGAAGCTTGTATAAAGCTTTACTTGTGCATTTTTGAGTAGCATGTGGTTTAAGTTTGATTTTATACCTGAATACCTTTTACTCATCTTCATACGTGTTATCAATCGGACATTGTCTCGATGGTGGCTGCCAAAATGTGGCTTCCTAAACAAAGAATGATTCTATTACAACATTCCCTTTGCCATGTCTGGCGCTTTCAAGCAAACTTTAACAGCTAGTTGAGTATTTTAGGTCATTTAACTGTCTGCCATACTAAGTATGCAAATGAGTGGTTACTTAAGAGTAGAAATGCAGGGGAGGAATTGCTTTGTGGCTGTATAGGACAACACACAATTTTTAATCCTGTGTTTGTAATGAAAGAAATAAGTGTGAAGTACGTAGTTGTTCTTTTTATATCGCTGCTACAAAATTGACTTTTGTTTGCTTCCAAAGGTTCTCCCAAATGCCTCGAATCAATTACATTGCTGTCTGTTCAATATCTTCTTAAATCAACAAGTTTTCAGTGTTTTAGTAGGTCTAAAAGTTACATTATATGAATCCTACCCTTTAAGATGTGCCACATGGGGCTTCTAACTTCTGAAATATTCCGAGTTCTGTGTCCTCATCGCATCTGAGTGAAAGAAGCCTTGAATGCCAGATTCTCCCCTCTTGCAGAAAAATGCCACATTAATTCAAATTTTTTTTTGTTGTTGTCCCCTCATTGTTTTGTTTTCCTCAAAATCTAGGCGTGCACAGTGCAGAGTCTGCTGGTCTAAATGTGGGTTTTGCCTGGTTTGGTTTGGCTTAATCTTTACTTTAGGAACCTTCAACACACTTGCACTTTTGAACTGTGTACATGTGTGATTTGGGGGGTAAAGCTTGGCATTTGACATTAGTTGTGCATGTATAATATCAGCACGTACTGATCCCAAATCCTTCACTGCAATGGTTTTTTCAGTTGTCTGGTTTCTGACCAAATACTTCATGGACCAATTTGATATTTATTTCAGATACCGAGCTGGGATCAAACAACATGATGGGTCACGACAGGAGGCCGGGAAATCAAAAGGAGCTCGGTCAAGAGCAATCAAAGCCGCCACAGATATTGCTGCTTTTGAGAAAAAAGGGAAGTGTGAGTACATATCTGATTTGGCATGTGTACGATGTGGCATCAAAAAGTTTGCAGAATAGTCTTGTAGCAAAAAAACAAATAGGGGCACGACAATGCATTCACAGCGGTCGAGGGCAGCAACCTTGATTTTTCATGGTGCTGAGTGGCTCAATGTGGCAATGCACAGGCGAGTTGGTTCATGATTACAACTGGTAGCAGCATGCAAAAACCACGAGGACAAAGGGAGGAATGCACAAGACTTCGGTGTTTCCTTTTCATTAAACATTTAGTTGAAGTTCAGCGCTCTTCTTGTGAGTTCCTTTCTTTGTCCTTGTGCTTTTGCTCGCTGCTACACGTAGCTTAGTGGCATCGCTCTGTGAACAGGTTTTTGTGACCCCGTATGCGTGCGCCTCTGCGGTTCATGCAAGTGGTTGTACTCCTCCCGTAGGCTCTTCAATCATCTAAATATGAATTTGTTTTATTTCCAGCTCATCTGATGATCGGACGCCATGAAGTTTTTTTTTATAATTATGTTATTTTACAATATAGTTTGATTTCAAAATTGCCTCCGTTTTGTCTTGTCCCTTTTTTCAGACACACAACACTTATTACTAGGGACGTGTCGTTATATTACGGAACTGTACTGCGCTAACTCATGATGCCGGACACTATCTGTAACCCTCCGTAATACCACCAAAACCGTAGCCGAGAGTTCACATTATTGTTATCGTACAGCGAGCGCACAGCGATAGAAGCGCAATACGCAAGAACGGGACTGGAGCTGCAAACTAGACTTGAGCTATCCAAGCCGTCAAGCGTTTAGACGGTATTGAAGGCATAAGGGAAGGGTACGGTAACTGAACTGTTACCGTTACCGTACAGCAATGGAAGTGCAGTATGAAAATACGGGACCGAAACCGTACCCTTCCCTTACGCCTTCAATACGGTCTGAACGCTTGACGGCTTCGATACCTCAAGCCTAGTTTGCGGCTTTAGTCCTGTACGTTCGTACTGCAGTTCTATTGCTGTATGCTTGATGTACGGGAATGATAATGTAAACTGTCAGTTACGGCTTTGGTGGTATTACGGAGGGTTACAGATAATGCCTGGCATCAAGAGTTAGCGCAGTACGGTTCCGTAATATAACGGCACTTTTTTTAACAGTGTAGGTATAGGGAGCTCTACCTTCAAAACCGGTTTGAAGCGCGCATTTAGAGTAATATCTGGCATTCAAAATTAGTTTGCCATATATATCTAGTTAGACATACATGGACAAATGGCTGAAAATTTTATGTGGCGTAAATCAGCAAAACGTTTAGTTTATTTCTTGGCGTCAAACAATAAGTGTCCGCTGCTATTTCTACAGACCTGTAAGACAAAACAGCAAGCAGGTGATGGCGAGGGGGCGAAATATTGCAAGCAGTGGGTAAAGCCAGCAGCAGCACAACCGTTCTATTTAGCAAAATGGACAATTGGGCGAGTTGGTAAGAGTTAATCATAACTTACAGCGCGACTGGGACAGTCCAGTCAATCTGAGCCGCCTCGGTTGTGTCTCCGAGACAATGCGCTGGACAAAAAATCCCCAGTTGAAAGGCTCGAATGCCGGCCGAGGTTCCCGCAAGCTTACGGAGGCTTATTTATGCGAAAACATTAACTGTCCCATAGAATTGGCCGGCGCTATCTGAGCGAAGCCAGCGTTATTTTTGTTCGTAGCAGCGAAAAGCAGCACCTATATTTCCATTGGCTGAGCAAAACGGCACCTAAATCAACTCTGTAGCAGCAAAAGCGGCACCTAAATTCCCCTGAGCGAAACGGAACCTTAAATCCCATTGTCTTCGACGGGTCATGTCGTTTCATTTCAACGGCGTCATTGTTGCTAAGGTGTCAACCGAACTTCTGGCGGCGCAGTGGGAGGGACGCGGGTATGCGATGGCCTGACGTTAAGCCCAACGTTAGGCCTATCGTTATGCGTTGAGGTCTAACGTCGTCAACCGGTGCGCGCAACTGTCTGACGTGAAGGGTCTTCGCGCGTTTGCGGTGGCCTGACGTTAGGCCTAACGTTAGGCCTAATCTTATGCTTTGAGGTCAACGTTACTAAACCACTCAGTTGGGAAACTGCCATAGAGACTGCTCTGAAAAAGTGGCACCGACCCGTTCTCTAGAACCGAGCTAATGACGATCACAACGCCGCCATTTCTCCCGCAACGGCCACTCGAGGAACTGCACGTGACTTCTATTTTGGCTTTAATCGGCCATTATAGCGCCGAAACAGATAAGGTGGAAGAGGTTAGAAGGGCGCCACCCCCGTCTCCCCAGCGGTCGCGCTGCGAATTACTACCGAAGCTAAGATGCACCTAGGTCGGGAAGCCCTACCTGAAATCACCGCTGAGGCATGGTTGTATAAAAACAATATCAGTTGTGCCGCAAAACCTTGCAAACTAAAGATTTCAGAAAACATCACGCGCCCTCAATTTGTACTAAACTCCAATAAAAGTTACTACAAAAAGAGTTCTTTTCCTGTTGGTTTTTACGCAAAAACATGTGTCTGAATGTTCAAGGTGACCACAGTAAAGACAAATTATAAAGGGTGGCGCTGTTGTCGTATTTAGCTCGGTCTCGGTGGACGCCAGCGGCCCATGTTTCAACGCTGAGTTTCCCAACTGAGGGTTCTGGGGACGTTGTTTGAGGTATAACGTTGTCAACCGGTACACGCAGCTAGGGCGATGATGATGATGATGAGAGGACGAGGGATTTTACTACGCGCCACGCCAAACTTAGCACTCCCGCAGCTGCCTCACCCAGCGACGCAGCAGTCACCAGCGAGTCGGGGATGCTTTAGCATTCACAACTCATAAGAAGTACTTAGGTGTCCTCGGACCTTTTGTGGAGAACGCCCTGTGTTACCGAGATTTCGGCTGCGCCTCATATGATCCCCGATTGAGGGAAATATTTCATCAGTCTTTCGCTGGGCTCTACCAGATGGACCTTGCTCGTTCGGCACTAAGACCCCCAAGTGTATTTGATTTGATTTCCGTTGAGCCAATTGGATCCCTGTTTTACGCATCTCGCACTTTTTAGCTTGTGGGTAGGTGCCGCCACAGTGGGCATTACCCCAACATTATCTGGACGATTCGTTGAATAGAGTGACATCACCAGAATATAATGATTTTCTCGCTTCTACATAGGAGTTTATTTTTGCAGAGCTTTTCTTATAGAGCAGACCTTAGGCCCGTTTCCGCATTTCGCGGCGTCGCTGTTGGCGTCGGCGTCAGAGACAGCTTCGCCGTCGCCGTCGCAGTCTCGTTGAATTTAGCGGGAAAGTGAATTGATGTTGATGTCTCGTGACGTCAATTTCCCCACTAAATTTATTGATGTAACTTAACCCGCTAAATTTAGAGGGGAAAGTTTGCTAAATTTAGACGAAAATTTAGCGTGGAAATTAATCGGTAGAAGGAGAGGATGAGGAGGGGAGGAGGAGAAGCGCAGATGAAGGGGAGGGTCCGGAGGAGGAGGAGGGGCATACCCTTGCCTCCCTACCCTCCCCTCCTCCTCCTCAAGAGCTGTGCTCTAATTTCGCATTACAGAGATTTGTAAACGTCTTTCATTTTAGAGCGCAGCTCTTAGGCGCCCGTTTCCGGGCTGAGCGGCGTCGGCGTCGGCGTAACTGCGCGCTTTACATTATGGGACGTTTCCCCGCTGAAGTTAGCGGAAAAATACTCCCCCTAAATTTAGCGGGAAAATTGACGTCACGTGACCTCTACACGAATTCAGTTTAATCGTTAAATTTATCGGGGAAAATGACGTGACTACTTTGTGTCACGTCACCCATGAAGAAATGCAGCGGCAGGAGGAGAGGAGGAGGAAAGGATGGGGAAGAAAAGAGGAGGAGGACGAGGGATGGAGGTGCAGGAGAGGAAAAGGGGGGAGGGGGACGGAGGAGGAGAAGGGGAATACCCTTTTCCTCCGTACCCTCGCATCCAAACCCACCTCTCGCATTCCTTATAAGCTGCGCTCTAGGTTATCATTACAGAGATTTGTAAATGTCTTTCATTTTTTATCTCTTTCCTTTTTTCTTCAAGCTCTCTCTGTCGTCTCCGATGCGTTGGCACTTATTGGCTTGAGGCAAACCATGCGGAATAGCACTTTCTTATGTTCCACAGCCGTGCTTTCCCCGCTGGGACATCGATGCCGTGGAACGTTCGCGGCTTCCCTCGACTGTGGCAATCATCCTACGCGCACGCTTCTGTGGGGATTCTCTTTGCGATGTTTACGCCAATCCAGCTTCCCAACATACACTTATCGCCTGACCGAGTCTCGATCTAGAGGTTTTTTGCGCGACTCAAGGGACAATCACAAGCGAGTAGACACGGACAAGCGCAACTTTCAACTAGTTTATTCGTGCACGATCGACCACGAACATGCAGAAAGAGCATGCGCAGCACGCTGCACTGAAGAAAAAGGAAACAGAATACAGATAGAAAATTCACCCACCGAGACACATTCCACGATAGTCATTATCACACCAGCAACCCAGATAAAAACTCTACTTCAATTTCAAACAAAGAAACCGAGGTGCCGCTATACTTCGTTTCAGCTTCGGTCCGAGCGTGGCCGATGTTATGAGCCGAAGGGCCAATCAAACAGCGAAAGAGGCACAACGTCATGGCGTGCTCTCTGCAGTTGATAGGACCAGCCGGTATTCGCCGTCTCTCCGTGCGTGCTCCTCTGCCAGCTAGTCCTATTAAGTGCAGAGAGCACGCCATGACGTTGCGATTTTTGCGCAGTTTGATTGGCCTTTCGGCTCATAACAGCGGCCACGCTCGTACGTAAGGTGAAACGAAGTATAACACAGTCACGTCCCTTCTTTACATAAAAAGCTTCCATCAATTCTCTGGCTGTGCTATCTTTGCTTTTACCCATGATCCTGATCTCTTGAAATCGCGCCTCACACCCACAGTCCGCACAGTGAGTTGGCAAGTGTGCATTGCCTTTATTCCTGATTGACAATTCATGTTCCCGTGCGCGGTCATTAACACAGCGTCCAGTTTGA
This sequence comes from Ixodes persulcatus, assembly GCA_013358835.2. Taxonomy (NCBI): domain Eukaryota; kingdom Metazoa; phylum Arthropoda; class Arachnida; order Ixodida; family Ixodidae; genus Ixodes; species Ixodes persulcatus. The sequence continues at coordinate 10,216 of JABSTQ010007294.1, forward strand.
CCCATATATACTTTCCCACACGAAAGCGGAATCTCGTATACCACCGCTGTGGCACAATCCACGAACGGCCGGGCGTGCTTTTTGCTTGAATTGTGCCACAGCGGTGGTATACGAGATTCCGCTTTCGTGCAAGTTTTCGTTCGAGGAAAAAACAGCGCCCTCCGTTTGTGTCCTTGCGTTTTTTTCGGCGCTGTTTTTCGTTTACGCGCTGAAGCTATAGTTTGTCGGTCTCACGGCGGGTCATTGCCCGCAAGTCTTACCTTAACCTAGGGGATGTTGCAACTTAACACACAAACCAATACAGCCAGCAGAGCCCATAAGTGCACTTACCAAGGGGCAGGCCGTTTAGTAAACTAGACGGAGTGCCGGGGACATGGATCTCGGGCGCCGGCCACGTCAGCGGAGACCGCGGATCATGTTTCATTGGTCGTGGGGGATGACTGTGGGGCTCCCGAGCGCGACAGAGGTTTTCGCGCAGACGTAAACGCAGCACTTGGTGAACCTCGGGGGGCGCTCTCCGAATTCTTCAACTCCGGTGTGATCTTTCGCTGCCTTTGTATTCGAGAGACGCAGATCTGTTGTGTCTGGCATGGTCTTTGTTTATCTATAAGTTTTGACGTATCGAATGCTCAAGCTCCGCGGTGGAGGGAGGCTTTCTCCGTGAGGCACATCCTTGCGATTCTCGCTGAATAATAGGAGTCAGTTTATTTTATCCGACCATAAACAAACCAGGGACTGTGTCTCAATGTTTAGGTTCAACATGATTAAAATCAGCGAACAACGTTAGGAAACTGCTGAAGCAAACATAAGACAGGGAATACGTAAAAGCTCACAACTAAATATATCTTCCGAGGAGAATAAGAAAGAAAATGACACAGAATTTACCTGCACGTGCTATTGACTAACAAACTCCGGAGCGCGAGGTGATAGCTTTAGACCTTTAACTCTTTAAAAGGAATATTTCTTATTGTGATAAAGCCACTGATGGCTGACTCACACAGCGCTCCCCCAAACCCTGTAAAATAAACGCCTCATAAATTTCTCTAGTAAGTTCTTTCTTTAGACCTTTAGACCTTTAGACGACACTTTAGACCTTTAGACCTTTAGACGACACTTTAGACCAGCTGCGCGCGCGGCATTACTCCCTCTTTAAAAAGTGCATTGTCCCGATGCACTTTTTAAAGAGGGAATAATGCCGCGCGCGCAGCTGGCCAACTAGGTAGCGCGCGCGTGGTCTAACGGTTATGGTGGCTGCATCCCACGCGAAAAGCCAGGGTTCGATTCTTGGGAGCGACGCAACTTTTGTTCTTCCTGCAATTTAGTTTTCTGGTAAATTCGAGAATATTGTTGCTTGTTCGAGGTTAGAATATTCTACACGCCGAACCTTCCACGCCGATTGTTCCAGAAGCCCACGTGTGTACAAAGGGGCTCCGCGTAACCAGCCGTACTCAGTTTTGCCTCAGCGTTTGATCCTGCTGCTTCGCCGCCTTCGATGCAGTTAATGCAAAGGTGCAAGCGAGCTGCACAGAAATATCGAAATTAATCACTGGATAAGGGTAACAAGGGGGGAAAAAGAAAAACACGAATCTCCAAACACAACTAGGTGACTGGTGCGCGACAAAAGAAATCGGCTTGGCATGAAACCAGGGACCTCTCCATTTCCACTAGAGCGCTCTTCTAACTGAGCTAACTAGGAGTTAGACGTCGTAGAGCGAACGGGTTTTATCAGCTTTCCTCAGTGTAACACCAACAAGGTGAACGTCCTGCATTTTAAGGCTACGATGATAATGCAGTCAATGTAAATTTTTCAAGCGAGCTGGACAACAATGGCGAAAATGATCCCTGGAGAAGGGAAACAAAGGGGACAAAGGACAACCACAGATCTCGAAACACATCTAGGTGGCTGGTGCGTGACCGAAAAAATCCGCCTGGTCCTGTTATTCAACCAGCGACCTCTTCATTCCCAGTGCAACGTTCTACCAACTGAGCTAACCAGGAATTAGGCGTTAGTAGAGGAAACGGGTTTTATCAGCTGCCACCAGTCTAACACCAGTAAGGGTAAACGGCCTGCATTTTAAGGTTGTAAGGATAATGCAATTAACGCAAAGGTGCAATCGAGCTGGACAAGAATAATGAAAATATTTCCCTGGAGAAGGTGAACAAGGGGGACAAAGGACAAACACAAATCTCCAAACAAAGGCAGGTGACTTGTGTGCGGCCGAAAAATTCCGCCCACTCCTGGTATCGAACCAGGGCCTCTCTATTTCCAGTGGAGCGCTCTACCAGCTGAGCTAACCGGGAGTGTGACGTCAGTAGAGCAAACTGGTTTTATCAGGTGCCACCAGTCTAACATCAACAATGGTGAACGGCCTGCTTTTTACGAGATAATATAGCAAGGGCGCAGGCGAGCTGGTGAATGTTAACCGTGTTGAATAAACCTGAGACTGGGGCAGAAATGAACATATTAGTCGAAGGAACAAACAAGAAAAGGGCGACGTCTCAAACTAAGCTACCAGGTATCTTTAGTACGCATCCTTATATACACCTTTCCAAAAAATGCTCCTAGGCCGTCGCCATGTTGCTGATGCTGATGCGGCTGGTGCGACTCTCGCGGCTGGTGCGACTCTCGCGACTGTGAAAGCCCACGCAGCGCGATTCTCTACCCATATTTTGCCGCTTCGCATTCGACGTTTTCTGGCCCCTCTTGAAAGTTTCCACTTATTTTTTTTTATGCGTGCTGCGTACCCTTTTTGTATTATCTTCCACTGTGAGAAATAGAGCTGGTAACCGCCTGCCATTTAAGCTTTTCTGCTCATTCAAAGAAAACGAAGGAGAGGAAGGACGTCGAAGGGCCCTCGATGCCATTTTGCGAACAATGACAATTATTCTTTCCCCTCCCAGAGATAATCCGCGCAGAGTCCTCTCCGAAAATAGTTTTCCGGGATGGGGTGGGAAACGGGTCAGTCGCGTTCTTCCCTTTCCTTTGTGCTGTTGTGAAAAAAGGAAGCTCTCCCCAAATGTACCCTAAAACGAAGTCAGCTTGGATTCCGTCCGATCATCAAGACGTGACAGTCGTCGACTGTGACTTTGTTATTTGAGGTCTTTCTCAAATAAATTATTTCCAGATAACGCTGCATCGAGTGGTACAGTGCTAATCACACTTGTCTATAACGCGCGAGCGTGCGGCTTTCTCCGGGGAGCGCTTGACTGTGACTTTGTTATTTGAGGTCTTTCTCAAATAAATTATTTCGAGATAACGCTGCATCGAGTGGTACAGTGCTAATCACACTTGTCTATAACGCGCGAGCGTGCGGCTTTCTCCGGGGAGCGCTTGACTGGTGTTTCCACGAACGCTCGCGCATTCGTGGAAAGTAAGCTAGTCACGTGGCGCAACATAGAACGGCCCGCTCGAGGGGTGTCCTGCCCACTCTATCAGCTGGCGGCGAACGCGGAAGGCTGCTCGCACGCTTTTTACTAACATCATTGCTCGTATATTACACAAACTAAAGCATGAAGACGTATCAACAATGCCGTCATCAAAAAACAAAAATATATCAGAAAGCACTTTACTTTTATTGCTTATCAAGGTGATAGAGTGGGCAGGACACCCCTCGAGCTGGCCGTTCCATGTTGCGCCACGTGACTCGCTTCGTTTCCGCGAATGCCACCAGTCTAGCGCTCCCCGGAGAAAGCCGCACGCTCGCGCGTTATAGACAAGTGTGATTAGCACTGTACGTACAATATATTGTTTTAATGTTAAAACCTTCTGAATTGTATGTCCGTGTAGTGTCCATGTGTAAACACGTTATTTGTGAGCGTGAAAAATGCATGCCTTTGGGTTATCTTCTGTTGTAATTTATTTTCGATAGCTAAGCGCTTTGTCATTTGACACGCGGCTAGTCGGGCGGCGCGTCAAGACTTATTGCAAAAAAGAAAAACGACAACTAACATTCCAGTCAGCATTCGTTCTGTTGCGCGCGTACCACACAAAAATAGTTTACAAAGCTTTGCTTGCTCTTTTTTTTTTCAGATGTGATACAATGCTTTCTCAATGTCCATCGGGAAAATACATGCACTATGAAACACAAAATATAGCGGGAAAAGACGAGAATTTAGCCGCCAGCAGCGTTTGAAACTGCGCCTACGCAGGCTGTGTCTATTGAAATTACAGTCCACTCGGTTAGGGTTAGCATGGACGCCGGCAAGAGTTTAGCCTCAAACTCAGTGACTGGGTTCGAAAACGGTTGGTTGCCCCTGGGGTCGAGTGTTTCTTGGAAAGGATGTATAGCCCACAATCAGCCACCACAAACGCAAAGGGGCAACCTCTAAGCAGTTCAAACGCCAAACCCTCCAATCAGCCACCACCAATACAAAGAGACAACCTCTAAACAGTCCACACGCCAAACCCTCCAATACACAAAGTAGTTCTATGGACGGCTTTCATGCCGATTCACAAAGATATCTCTGCAATCTTCCCCCATATTTTACAAAAGGATCAGCACTGATAGTTTTGTAAAAAATAAAATAGGTACTTACCTATTTTATTCTAACAAAGGTTCACAAAAACAAAACAAAAAACAATGCCCTCTCCACCGAAAAAAACAAATCTTTATGCCAGCGATGAAGGGATGACACACACTGAACCTGGTACGGGGCAAAGATGTTCAGCAAACACAACCCGATCGCAAAAAAAAAAAAATCTCTAATTTAAAAAAAAAAAGTTTTTTTATAATTTTTATCGACCTGTAACGAAGGCTGACTTAAGCAATTACCTAGAGATTTCATCCGCACCGGGAGTACCATCAATGGAGCAGCACCAAAAGAACCCCGTTCGACCGGTTATTTTATATTAAGCGCAGACATGTATTGAACAGTCTAATAAGCTCAAGATTGTAATAATGGGGCTCGGAAAACGTGGTTTGGGGTTGATGCATGGTGTAAGTCGCGACAGTTTGCTCTCAATCCGTATGGGAAAGCGTTAACACGCAAGACAGAGGAAGTGTTGTCTAAGGAACCGATGTGTTGTTTAGATGTAAAGCGTTCCAGACTTGACGTGTTTTCTACCGTTCATACTGTAGCCTGAAAGGTCCGCCCGGAAGAAAACGGTCGCTTTTGTAGATCACGCTATCAGCTGGGATGGAGAAGTTCATGGGGGAGGCGTACCCGAAGGACAAAGGAAATTTCAGAGAAGTTAACGCGGTTAAGAGGAAGTAATAAGCGAAGTCCTTAAAACTCTTGGAAACGAATAAGTCCTGGAAAGTTTAGCGTCTTGCCAATGACAGTATTCAAGAAAACAAACAGAAGTTGCAATGAAATCTTTGTTTTCTGATTGGGCAGGCAATCTAGACAAATTGAGAAGAAACATCTGTGCAGTCCTGAATAAAGACCACTTAAAGAATATAGCAAAAAGTAACACGAGTGCTACAAATTCACATTAAGTATCAAGCTCTTTCTCAAGAACCATAAACCTGAAATGCCCCCTCGTGTGGTCCTTAATGAGAACGGAACTTGCAGAAGGTAGTTTCAAAGTTTCTTCAGCGAGGGTTGATCTTATGCATGCTTGTAGAAATCATTGTCTCTGAGAAATTCAAATGAACTGATCGACATGTTGGAAAAGTTTCATGGGCAGCATTGTTCGGTTTTGTCCATGGAAATTAGGACCTTTATTACTCCCTAGAAAAGACTCCGTTGGTGCAGAGAGTGAGAGAGGCATTGGAGTTGAATCTCGTCAAGTTCCAAGCAGGTTCAGGTATATCGTTAGAGAGTTTCCTAACGATCCTCGAGGTTTATCTGAAGTGGACGGTAGTCGAATACGAAGGAAGGAAGTACGTTCAAAAAGACGGGGTTTCTATAGGCTCGTCAGTCGCACCGATTTTAGCGGAAGTTTACTAAAACTCCTTGGATCGAGTAGTGCATAATAAACTGCAGGATAACTCCCCGGGTATGGTGTTAGTACGCAGATATGTGGACGAAATCATAGTATGCATGGTAACGGATGATCTAACAGGCAGTCTGGAACCTGAGATAAGATCAGCGGCTCCGGAATTGAAGTTTACCACGGAAATAACCGAAGAGAGAAGTCCTTGAGTTCCTAGACTTACGTCTTCTAGTGAACCTAGGGTTATCTTCGGAATGCAGAAAAGAAAATTCTAAACTGGTGTTGCCAAGGATTAGCTGTCATTCAACGATCAAAAAGCTGGGGTTGTAAAGTCGTTGGTCAGAAACGCGCTAGACTGATCGTGTGTTCATTTTATCACGGATTCGGTTGAAAGACAGTGCAGAAGGTTGATCAGTATAGGGTATAAAGACAGTTTTATCAAACAGCAGTTAGAAATTGTTATCAAATGAAGGAGAGAAACGGAACAAGGTGAAATGACCAGAATTGCTGTGATCCCATATTTTCATGAATTTCTCACAGCTTGAAGGCATGCGCGAAAACGTTTGGAGTAGACACGACCTTTAGCTCGGATTTTGAACTCAGTATATTGACGCCATTTCAAACAGGTGAGAATAACTGCAAAAAAAAAAACCATAAGAAAAAATCGGTAAATTGCGAGAATGGTGTTGTGTATGAGATACCACTGGAATGCGGGTTTAAGTATCCAGGACTCACATCACGATGCATCAACGATAGATTAAGTGAACACAAAAGAAACGTGAAGAGCAGTGCACCGAACTCAAAAATCGCAAAGCATGTCCACGAATGTAACAACTGCACTGCGATTTGGTCGGAGACAGAAATCATTCACAAGGAGAGGAATGATGCAAAAAGATAGTGAGGAAGACGGCGAGGATAAATAACTAGGTAATTGCAAAAGTCAGGCTTCGTTACAGTTCGGTAAAAATTCCAAAATCTTTTTAAAACTATAATTTTTTTTTTTATTGGGACGTGTGTACTGAACATCTTTGCCTCGTTCTAGATTCAGTGTGTGTCATGTCTTCGTGGCTTAAATAACGTTTTTTTTTTATAGTCGAGATGGCATCATTTGTTTTGTGAACCTCTGTTAGAATAGAATATGTACTGATCCTTTTGTTAAATTTTGGGGGAGAATGTAGAGTTATCCTTGTGAATCGGCACAAAGGTCGTCCATTGTACTAATTTGTGTATCGGAGGGTTTGGCGTTTGAGCTGGTTAGATGTAGCCCCTTTGTGTTGGTGTGGCTGATTGTGGGCTGTGTAAGGAGGCGGACTAAATAAACCTGGTAGTTGAGTTTGAGACTTCGTCCTGCCCTTTTCTGTTCCTTCGACTTATATGTTCATTTCTGCCACAGTCTCAGGTATATTCAGCATGAATTTTAAGGTTATGACTATAATGCAATTAATGCAAATGTGGAAGCGAGCACATTTGCTGGACAAGATGAAAAAATAAATGAGACGTTTACTTTTACTAGCTCTTGAGGAGGAGGAGGGGAGGGTACGGAGGGAAGGGTACGACCCTCCTGCTCCTCGTCCTCCTACTCCCGTCCTTCTCGCCTCCTCCTACTTCTCTTCCTCTTCCGTACAGTCCCGTCCTCCCACAGTTTTCCCATTAAAGTTAGCTAGAAAATTGACGACACGTGGCTTCGACACCAATTCAATTTCCCCGCTACATTTAGTGGGGAAAATGACGTCATATGACTTTTGTGTCACGTCACCCATGAACAAATTCAGTTTCACTGATAGATTTAGCTGGGAAATTGATGTCACTTGACCCCAACACCAATTCAATTTCCCGCTAAATTTAGCGGGGCGGTTTTGCCGACGCCGACGGCGACGCCGCTATACGCGGAAACGGACGCCTAGGAGCTGCGCTCTGAAAACTACAAAGACACTTAAGACGTCTAACGTGTAGGAATGCAAAAGCATTCGTATACGTAGCGTATTGCTACAAGCTGCGCGCCGCGCTGAACACGGCCGGGCGACCTCTGCGGAGGCTGCCCGGGCGGGCTCTGCGTCCGGGAGCTCTGCAGAGCCCGGCCACCCTCTCGCTCCTACCGGCGGCCGTGCCGCTGCGCCGTGGATAGGGCTCCGCTGTGGGGTGGCGTTCCTTGAAACTATGCCGCACATCAGCCAATGGGCGTTTATCCATCAATTCGATGCTACACACTCCAGACCTCTCTCCATGGGACAGGGGAATTTTGGTGCCGTTTGGCGCGGCTTCAAAGTGTTATAATGCCGGTTCGCTTCATGGGACAACTAATTCTCTCACATTGATAATCTCTGGAAAAGGGATATTTACGACATAGGTTCCTTATTTATTGGAGAGGCGTTTGAAGGTCATGTTAAACCATGTGGATTGTGGGATTTCAAGAGCCGTTTTAATAGTAATGTGTTGGTTATCAAGCATATTAATTCTTTAAAATATTGTAGTTTTTTTAACTCGACGATTTAGGAAGTATATTAATAACATTACAAAAACAAGTGCGAGGGCATGGTTAGTCTTCTCATTGTCAGCATTGGCATAATCTTGTATTTTTTACGCGTGTTCATCGTTTTGGCAGCTTTTGCTCTTGCATAGAAGTAAAACACATAATTACCACTCAAGTTGGAGCATACGATATGGGTGCTCCAATCTCCGAATGGGTTGAGAACAAGATACAACATGTTTGCTGTTAATAATGTAACCTTGTGTGTTTGGTAACTAGTTGATAAAGATTAAAATCTATACAAAGGCTAACAAAGTAATTGATTTAGGACGAAGAATGAATCGCACAAGGAATATCGCCTGTCAAAATATTAGAAGGAAAATTGGTCTCCAAAAAGAAAACCTGGCGAGCTGGGAAAGCCAATTACAATGATATTTCAGAAGAGGCGAACAACTCGAACAAAGAATGACGAGGGTAAGAATAGCCAGCAACAAACAGCCATAATCCACCGTTTAAGGTTAGTGCCGATAAACACTCACATAATATTTAAATCTCTGATCGTGTTCAATCAAAATTACTCAGTGTCACTTGCTACGGTATTTAAAACAGAACTAGCTAACCAATCTTGCCTGTCGTTCCTGTAAGTCTTGTATTTCTTAGGCCCTTCAGACAGTTCACAGTGACACAGTTTCCAAGAAAGCCAAGTGTCCGTTATAACAATGTCATAATTATATATAGTATCAACAACTGAGTACTTTTTGTCTCGTTTTTTAATGATACTTTTAATATTTGAGAAACGCACTAAGACACAAGTGGCATGTGAAAGAAACACGCTTTCCCTCGCAGCATGCTATTCCACTTTTGGTGGCCGAGATGGTCAAGTTGCAGAAGGTGAAGTATGAGTCACGTCCAGTACCGGTGATGCGACGGGACCAATTTCGTACGCACTTTTATTTTCCGAGTCAAAAGCATGGCATTTAATGTTAATATGGAGTTTATAGTGGCTAAGTTTGAAAGTCGCGTTTATTTTTTCGCGAATGCCGTAAATTTGTTTCCGTGCATGACGTGTTGCCACTGAGTAGTCCTCGCTAGCTGTAACGTAATTTGTATTTAAAGATAATCAGGAAAGCAGATCGCGATATTTTTCTTTGTAGGAGGCGAACTTTAAGATCATTGGCCGACACTTGGGCTGACACAATTTACCAACTCATGGCTTCATCCGCTACCTGAACGCGTGGCCACCGTTTAAACATGTGTAGAATTGGTTCCTGTGTTTGTGACAAACTCTAAAATACAGTGTCTGCAATCGCTAAGAAGATTAGATTACAACACCGTAAGGGAGTCTTTGCATCATCTAGGCGCAACCGCACAGCCGAGTTTTCTTTTTGTGCATCTTCAGTCAAGCTAAGTGCCACGACAGCTTCTTGCTGAAGTTGAGTCGCGGTAGTCGTTCTAGTTTTAACCTCTCCCAGTCGCGTGTTTTATGTCAGTTATAGACACGCTGATAGATTCCTGGTTTTGCGTAGCTTCAGTTAGTGACGCATGTATTGCTGCCTGCGCTTAGTCTATTCTAAAGAAGAGCTCACAAACGCATTTCGGATTTACATGCATTTCGTTAAATTGTGCGCGTTTTTCTACACTCGTAAGCCCAAGATTACACTCGACGTACCCATAAGTCTCGCTGAGAAGGCCTGCGGCATCAATACAATCAAAAATGGTTTCAGAGAACCCTTGTGATCACGGAAAGAGCAGAAAACACACAAAGCTAGTTTTTATAGCGTTTAGAGAGGAAATCGTGAAAGTTTAACGTGAAACGAGGTAAATATAAAAGGTCTAGTCTGTCGACGGACTAGAGTACTTGCGGAGACGTTTACTCGCTAGGAAATTTATTAGTTACAAAATTCATGAAAATTTAATGGTAAATACCGCGCGTCTTTCTTTCGAAGAAAGGACCAAACATAATTTAGTTGGGGAAACTAATTGTCTGGCCAAACGCCTGCAGACGCGCTCAGACAAGGTTATGTCCTGTTCTTATGATAGCGATTTTCTAAGATAATAACACTCTAGCGCATAAAAAAAAAATGTCATACTTAAATAAGAACATGATTATTGTAAATAAATGAATGATGTTTTGAATACTATAGTAACTGACAGTTTAGGAAACGCAGTGCGAGGCTTACTGTGTTCGCGCCTTTTGCTCTGTGATTCGTTATTGTCTGTTCTAATGAGCTAATGCCGAAATCGCGGAGGTGGCGCAACAAGAATAACATGAAAAAAAAACAGTGAGTGCGCAGGCGAGCTGGTGGACGTTGATGATGTTGTAGAATACCCGAGACTGTGGTAAAAGCTGGAGAACTTGGTCGAAGAAAAAAGACAGGGAAAAGAACGTCTCAAACTCAGCTACTGCCTTTATTTACTCAAAGCCTAATATGTCCACAACCTAATCACCGACCACCGACGTCACAAAGTCAACCTTTGTTATACAATCCTACCCACAATGGTCTTCACTTCAACCGTAAACGGTGACCTCAATCCCAAACTGAAAACTTGGGACCTTGAACAAAACAACCGCAATAAAACAAACACACCGACCCACTTCCTTTCCAGCCGGAGTCTGAAAGGGCTGCGCCTTAAGCGCGAGACACATGGACGGCAGAATCGTCCGATCCGACGTCCGATCCGACAGTCCGAACGCCGCTCCGAATTCCCGCACGCGACAGTTTGAGACACACGCTTCCGACCTTGCATGCGACACGACGATCCGTTCGGCTCCGCCCAGGAGATCCAAGCACTCCAGCGGAGGTCCGCGTTCATAGATCTCTGGTCCCAGATTAACGGTTTAGCTCGCACGAGCGAAGTTAGTAGCTCGTTCTCGCTAGCGCGTGCATTCTTTGCATAGGCCATCTTTTTCGAATGGGTCAGCGGGATCCACGCGTCCGGCTTCCCGTCGCCCGTCCCGTTTTTTTATTCGTTCCGCCCGTCCCAGTACGTCATCATGACGTTCGCGCTAGCTGTGCTGTCATTGGCTGGACGCTTCCGAGAGTCCGCCCGCCGTGCGAAACTATCTGGCACGTTGGACGCACGCCGCATCGCCGATCCGACGTCTGAAGCGACCAAACGTTTCAGATCAGGCAGTCGTACTGCCGGATCGGACGTCGGATCGGATGGATTTTTCGCGCATGTGTGTCGCGCTTTATCTAGACGAGAACTGATATACCCTCGAACTGAACCCCTGCCCAGTGATTAACGTGGATGTTTGGGTTAGTTGGTAAGACATGATAGCTTTTACCCTGCCCAGTGCCAACACCACCTAGACTAGCTCAAGGCCTCTCCACGTCTCCGTGACGTCATCACACTACGACCGGCCTGGAAGTTCGGCTTCCTTCGTCGTTGAGCTATCCCGCAGCGGCTCCCTAGATGCGCGCTCGGCTGTTCCGTGCATCGGGAAAACTATTCATCCTGCTGTCGATCTTTTGTTCTGTGTAAATTTGGAAACCCATTCGGCGATTTATTTTGAATATCAGAGCCGTAGTTGAATGTGTGTACATACAGAATTAATATGTACAATCTACATAATAAATATTGTATTACGCTACTTTCCTTCAACTATGTGCTTACTAGTATAGCACTAAGTGTCAAATTCTTTAATGACAAACATATATTTAGGTACTGCCAAGTTTTCAATTTTGGCGGGCCAAATATTTCGCGAATTAGGTCTAATGAATATATGTACAGTTCATAAAATAATCGAACGTTTGTACACTCAAACAATTCCGACTTACAACAATCTTCCCGTGTGCCTCCCAATATTTTTGTTTGCTAAAAATTATTGGGTTAGGAAAATAATGGTTTATTATTTTCCTATAGCTTCAGTATTTCATACTATTTATCACGGCTTTCTACAAATAATCTGGCTCTTAATTCAGTAAAAACAAGTAGAGTTATGATATTATAACCCTGGTTCATAATTTGTGCAGCAGAGAAGTTCAATGATTGAATTGTTTATTTACACTACAAATGAAATGTGTGGACTGAATGAAAATCAGTCACATGAAGTCATCACAAGTAAGGTCAGTCAAAATAGCATTAGTGCTTCAGAGTCTTCATCTTTCGCTTCTGGGTTAATTTCTTGAGAACTAGATGGTCATTCTTTGTCTTGCAATAGTTGTTCAGTACAATGTTCGTTGCTGCGCTCAGAATGTGACGCATCACCAGCTGTGGTGAATGACCACTATCACACACAACGAGAACATTGGAGTCATCCAATATATTATGCGTGAGTGTCAGCAGCGGTTCATGCTTCTGATGATGTCCGAGTTCTCATTTGGATGTCACGTTCCAGCACCAAGTTTGCTCTGCAGGCAGTGCAGGAGAGCTTCTTGAGTGCATTGTGAGCACAGTAGCCTGTCACGTAGGTGATCGCTGGGAGGTTTGGAGCCTTGTTAGCGAAGTCCATGTCTATGACTTCCATCCTGAACTTCTCCAGTACAGACCCATCCATCTCGACTGCAGATGCTGCCACCTCCATGTCTGGGAGCTGGAGGACTTTCTGAAGGCGAAGCTTCCGTTCAGATTCAAATATCTGTCGTATAGAAACATGATATTGGGCACCAGCAAGCTGTCGGTATTTCCCAAACCTGTCTTCAAAACAGTTGGTCTGGAATTTTCTGAGTAGTACGTAGTCAAATCCCATCTCTTGAAGGCAGTAGCTTGTCAGCTTTACCAAGGTAGACGTCGTGAGTCGGAGGGCACTGTGAGTGTCCGGGGTGAGCCTGCCTGTGTCATACTTCAGGGATTGCCACAGATCTAGCCATTTTATCACATTGGTCAGGTACTCGATTTGTGGGCCTGACATAGACGTGACTGGAGACTGCAGGTCATCTCGAAGTCGTCGGCCCTTGTTGCACGTCTTAACATTCACGATGCTCCACCACCTTTCGAAAATCTTCAAGAACTCTGCTGTTCCAGCAGCATCGTCCAAGCCAAGTCGAAGACCACAGGTCTCTAAGGCTGCAATTGTAGATGAACTGAAAACCTTCAGAGCCAGCTTGACATTTTGTCGCTCCATGTTGGATGGATGCAACGCTTTCATCGATAGGGTTGGAGCGGACTTGATGAGCTGGTCCTGTTCCTTTGAGTGAAGCTCCCGAAGTGTCTTGAACGACGCTGTCCTTGGTTTGGTGAAAGGACCCGTGATGGGAGGGAAGAACATGCAGGTTCTGATGTTCTTCTGATTAATCCAATTGTTTCTCACACACTTCAGTATGTGAACAGGGTCGACAACAAAGAATAGAGGACACTCCGTGTCTGAGGGATGTGGAAGACGCTGCTAAGTTCCGGTGGTGTTTAAAAAAAAAGACATTGTTTTTCTGTTTATGGAGTTGTTGTCTGTGATGACAGCGACCACATGCAAGCCGACGTTCTCCAGCTCAGTAATGATGCTGCGAAGAACAGTGTGCAGCTGCTGCGCATTGATTTGATCAACTGGAAGAATATGGACAACATTTTTTTCTGGGACGAAAGCAGGCTTTGCATCATAAAGACGTGTGCAGTCTTCGCTGCATTTGGGCTGTTACTGGCAGCACCAACAACTGATTCGCCTTTGTAGTCAAGATAGGGCTGCAAATGAATTTCATCCATCATGAGCACCACTGTCCTTTCGTGATGCTTCATCGTAGTAACCAGCTTCTTGGCATATGATAAAAGGGAAGCACTTTGCTGCTCAGCCGCTGGGCTAACTTCATAGGAACCACAAACACGTCGTATAGTAGACTGGTGAGGAAGTTTCAAGTTTGCTAGAACTCCTCAAGAACCTGTAAGCATGAGGAGAGATTGTAAGGAGAAGGCTTGAAAAAACTAGCAACTCTGAAGAGTACTGAGGTGTCTTGCTGAGAAGTAGAACCCCCTGTTCTTTCAACAAGTTCAAAGCGCTATGCCGCTCGTCATCTCTCAGATAAGAGTTTGTAACATCTTCAAGGAGTGAAAGCGCAAGTTTCAGTATGACACTAACTCTGTCCTCGGTCTTGGATGCACACATTTCCTCCAAAGACTCCACAGCATCCAGCAGGCGGGACAAATCTCGCATGTCGTTCACTGTTCTTGGAATGGCGTCTATGCCATCAATCTTCGTCACCTGGACATCTTGGAAGAACACTTTCACGGAGAGGTCTTCGGAGATTGTAACTGACTGCCGAATTAAGGGGGCGTTGTCCACCTTAAGATTGAGGAACAGTAGGCAGTTCTGCCGAGAAATAACCGTCCAGAACTGGGACACCTTGAGACATGGAAGGCAATCCAGGAGAGCTTGAAATGTTTCGATCTTGTTTCTCTCTTCTTCTTCTTTATGCATCGAGAGAGAGAGGCTGATGGCTTCTCGCAGAGAAGTTGCGTCGAGGCGAATCCTCTTCTCCTCAGGTGTCTCTCGAGATGTGCTGGCAGTGGAACTTGACAGGTACGCCGGGCAGTTAGGAAATATGCGTGGCACGGCGTCAGGGCGGAGACGTGAAAGCTTCAGTTTGGCTTCGATGACTCTGCCAGTTTTTGAATCCACATACCTCGTTGAATCGAGGATGTCTGAGGCTTGAAAGTGTGTTTTTCACATACCTGAAAGATAAAAAAGAATCATGCATTTTAAAAACTAGAAGGGGTCACAAGTTTGAGATTACTGTTAACGACCTCAGTTTCGCTCGTTCGACATTTGAGGAATATTTTTGTGAATATAATTTTCGCGATTCGAAATTAGCTATGCAATCGTAACTATAATGTGAAATTTATTCGCGGGATAAATTTTTTGCGATGGCGTTCGATCGAAAAATTTGAGAAAATTAAGTCGGTAAAAGTAAATACTGTAAACTACTATATTTTCGCGAGCTCCTCATCTTCGCGAATTTCGCGAATCGCTTAGAATTCGCGAAAAATACGTCCCACGAACAATTCGGGTAATATGTGAACGCTACGGAAACTACACTCGATTCGCGAAAATTAGAGCCCGCGAATAATTTCAAATTTTCAGCTTTGGCCCGATTCGCGAAAATTTGAGTCCGCGAAAATTAAGTCGTTTACAGTAACCACAACGCAAAGGTACACATGCAGCGCGAGTGAGGGGTCGAACTACTGGCATCACATCGCAGTTTTCTGCGCTACACTTCGACGGAAAAGTGTAGCAGAACTGGAAATCATGAATACACATATTTCTAGAGAGTGGATATTTGATTCCAAGCAAGCAACATGAAGAGCGAGAATATGCACCCACAATAACTCACATACGACAAGAAAAATTACGAATGCTGCTCTTACCACTGAGCGCTTTCCGGGCGTAAAGTCCTCACGTGGGATGGCTCGTATCCATTGCGCGTTTCTGGTGGGATCCGATGGGAACGTTAACACACGCACAGTCTCCTCACCGTCATAGTTCCCGCGACACTCGGGAACACAGCAGTGTCCAGGCATTTTCACAGTTCACTTTCGAGAAAGGCACGTTCCGCAAAACAAAGATCACACAATCAGCCACCAACGGTCGGCCATGATTCCCGCTGATGATGTTTACTTCGCTGCGAATAACCAGATCAGCTGGAAATCAGATCGATCAGATCGCGGAATGCAAGTCTTTGAAAAGTTCTACATCCTAAAAATATTTTATAGCCATTAATAGATATATTTACGACCAGTATAACTTTATTTTTTCACCCTTCAGCTAAAGTATAACGCTTCTTATTTTCGTGGAATACGAAGCAACGGCTTGTTGTGCTCCGCGCGCACGTGACAGCTGCCAACCCTGCCGCTCGAAGGTCGAGGCATCTGTTCCCGCCGTTCTGCCTCCGTGCGACGAACGAAAAAAACCGGGACGGCTCCGTCCGCTCCGTCGTAGTGTGCTGACGTCACGTACTGGGAGAGGAGGATATGGAGAGGCTTTGAAGTAGTCTAGGCGGTGTTGCCAGTGCCCGCTCATAAGAGAGAGAGTTCTTATCAAATCCACCGGCAACTGTATCAGCCATGCTTCGATGAAACTCGGAAGTGGTTCCAAGAAGTTTCTTAAAATGTAATATTTTTGTCAATTTTTTTTTTCATTTGTAAATGCACGTGCAATTAGACATCTTGCGGGCAGGGGCTCAGTTTGAGGGCATATCAGTTATTGTTTAGATAAAGCACAGCCCTTTCAGAGTCCGGCTGGAAAGGAAGTGGGTCGGTGGGATTGTTTTGTTCGAGGTTCCAAGTTTTCAGATTGGGATTGAGGTCACCGTTTACGGTTGATGTGAAGACCAGTGTGGGTAGGATTGAATAACAAAGGTTGACTTTGTGACGTCGGTGGTCGGTGATTAGGTTGTAGATATATAAGGGTTAGAGCAAATAAACGCAGTAGCTGAGTTTGAGCCGTTCTTTTCCCCTGTCTTTTTTCATCGACCAAGTTTCCCAGCTTTTACCACAGCCTCGGGTATTCTAGAACATGACCATTAATAACATGCCCCGGATCCAGCAGGCCCTGCTTTTCCTAGAGGGAAGCTGAAGAGCTGCTTGAAAAAATTGGCAGCGACATTTCCCTTCAAGGTCCTAATGCGTGAAATGCATTATAGGGAATCGGCCAGGGAATCGGGGTGTCACGTGACGTATATTTCCCCACTGAATTTAACGAGGAAAAGGAATGGGATTATAGGTCACGTGACGTCAGGTCACGTGAGGTTTATTCTCGCCGCTAAATTTAGCGGGGAAACTGAATTCGTGTCTCGGTCGCAAAGCGTGGAATTTCCCGCTAAATTTAACGTGGAAACTGAATTGATGTTTTGACCACAAGACCATATATTTCCCGCTAAATTTAGCGGGGAAACTGAGTTGAGGTATAGGTCACGTGCCGTCAATTTTCCCAAGGTCTATAGGTCAAGTGACGTCACGTAACGTCACGTGACGCCCCTTCCCCCGCTAAATTTAACGGAAAATGAGCGGACAGAAGGGCAGACGGACGAACCCACGGAAGTAAGGAAGGACGGACAAAACTTTAGGGTTGGGATGTGGCGTTAAAAAGCATTTCGTGTATTATAATCGAGTTAGGGGTGAATTTTAGCATATTGTTTTTCTGTGAATTGGAATATCACGAGCATTTGATCCGAGCGTATCTATAAAACTCGAGAAAAACAAATACGAAAAACAAACCGCTGGGTCCGACGTCATACCCAGAGGTCTCAGCTGCCTTGAGCGTGCCTTGCGCGTGCCGCTGGTGAGGGAGAGCGCGCGGCGCTTTTTGACTGCACGGGTAAGGCTTGCGGAAGGCGCGGAAACGCTGAGAGATCTGTACACTATGTTATAATTCCCTCCTCACACCAAGCGCGTCTCGAAGGATGGGCTTCAGCGCTATTCGGAATGCCCCGCTGTGGCTACTTGGCGCGTCAATCTGAAATATGACTTTGTTATTTCGAGGAGTCTGTGATAAATTCGTCCCGAGCGAAAGACGCGATTCACTCACCTCCACTTTCTTTATTTCTTTACTGCCAGCATTGCCAAATATTCGTACTCGTGAATGCCATATAAAGACGATTTAAGAGTTTTTTTTTTCCTTGCTCAAATACGGAAGCGTTTTAATTTCCCTCTAAGCTGTCCCTTACTCTAACCATACTATTCGACCAACAAGTGTTCCAACATGTGTCTTTGGCGCATCGGCACGCGAGTAGGAGCATGCCAATCAAAAGGCAACATGGATAACGCCCAAGCAACGCACGATGACGAGACGGCCAAGCGCGCGCTTTCATTGGTTTAGGTCGGGGCAAACAAGAGCACGTGGTCGCCTTTAGGGCGTAAACAAACGCACTATACCTTGTCTCATTCTGCAATGGACTAAATGCGAAAGCCATGGGCCGCCAGGCCCAATCACGTTCCACGCTATACTATGACACCCTTAACGTTGATTAGGGGTGGACGAATAATGCTCGAATCCAAAAGCGTCGGATCATTTCTTTAGCTTCGACGCTGCAAAGAGCCTATATGTCGTTGCATTCTTTGCGATGTAAAATTGTTGAGTCATTAAGTGCTCTTAGATTCGAACCAGCGTCCACCCGTCCCCTCATCAGTGATCCGAGACCCGGGCACCGATTCGTGCATCGAAGCGGAAAACCGCACAATTTCTATGTGGATCTATGTGGATTGGATCTGTCGGTCCGTAGCTTTTGCCTTTAGTCCATCGTAGGTTGAGACGAAGTATAGGTGCTCGATCAGATTAAACAGCGCAAAAAGGGTCACATCACCCATCGCACTCACGCGTTTGCTATCGCCCACCGAATCCATCACGACCAGTAAATGCGCCTTGATTGTACTTTTGTTTTAGGTGATGATAGGCTAAAACGGGTATTGGCAACACGCCAAAACAATCAGTGCAGTGACGATGAACTTTTGGCGTTGCTTGAAGGGCTTCGTTTGATTGTAGCGTCGGCTGCGGATACATCTAAAGTGAAATAGAGCATTGCTGCATAGAGCATTGCATTTTACCTGATTCCTACTATCACATCCCTGGTCATTCAGACGCATATGCCACACGGTGTACATGTCTGCAAATGTTCATTAGTTTGTGTGCGCGAAATGCTTACTTTAATATAGAACGCCCGTCGTGAAAAAAATGGCATATCGTTTTTTTTCTTCTGCCTTTAAGAACGTGGACTGCAAGGTGTTCACGAGCTTTTGGCACTACGTGCTGATGGCCAACTACTGCTGGATCCTCATGGAGGGATTGTACCTGCATAGCCTCGTATTCCTTGCCTTCTTCACGGACAGTTCTGGGATTATAAGATACGTCGCTCTTGGTTGGGGTAAGTCATATTTTTCTTATACTTAATACTCCAGTGAAAATATCTCACTTATTTTCGTTGAAAGACTAGCAAGTGCTTCTCGTATCTCGGACATATCATATGAAGTGACGTATTTAGTGCGCTAGCAATTTCTAAAAACAATTGCGCACCTCAGAATAATTCACAGTATTGCACTCTGTTTTCAATGGCCTGTCGAGGCGATTGCTTTTAAATTAGTAGTATTGAGATAAGCCAACGTTTAAGGCCACCCCCGCTTTCAAGATCTTGCTACTCTAGCGTCATCAAAAGTGTAACACCTCTATTGATAAACGTTTTTGAGTACATTGTGCTTCGAATGTATTAATAAATCAGTGTAAAATGTAGAAGGCCATGTGTGATGCTTACTCTTATCGCAGTAATTATTTATTAAATTTTCTCTAGATGCAATTCGCCAATTTTTCGTCATCACCACATCGCAACTCTGAAAATTTTTGTATAAAATTTGCAGGGCTTCCGATACTGTTCCTTGTTCCCTGGGTAGCAGTAAGAGCAATGCTTGAAGACACGTAGTAAGTATATGACACCCATACGCTTTCTCGTCCAGACGCTGTTTTCGGAAAATAATGTTGGTTCGTTTTCCCGCCTGCCAATTTAGTTGCTGGACAACAAATGACACAAAATCTTACTTCTGGATTATCCGAGGACCTATCACGGCGTCCATTGTGGTAAGGCTGTTTTCGACCGTAGAAATTTGTGGAGAAATTTGCTCGATCGCGTTATGGAATGTTTGGCGCTCCCTTGCTTGAAGAAGCACTATTTTTTAAAGTCTACCATTCTCCTGAGCAATGCTGCGGAGAATGGGATATATTCAAATCGCAATTAAGGCAAATATTTAGGCAGGGAATCGGTGGACGAGTGTTTCTACACACCACAACTCGAAGCACGAGGAACAAACTCTTACAGTTCCGGATCTATCCCATTACACTGCCCTTTAGATCGGAACGAGTTTCGCACCTGCGTAAGGTTGCGTAATTACTGTTGCATGATGCATGTAAAAAACCTTATCTATCGCTTTAACCAAAGTCACCATACTCTGGCAGACCAACCTCAGATTTCGTAGACATCTAACATAAGATGTCATCTTGCTTTGCAAAAAATGTTTTGGAATAAATATGTCTAATAACTGTTGGCAATTCGGAACGCACATCAAAATAAATACGCGAGAAGCTTCATAGCGCGGCGGACGTTTTGCTGAGAGGTTTAGTTTATTCAGAGTTAATGAGAAAGGACCTACGATGAACTAGTATCAACAAGTAAAAAAAAAATTCAAATCCTAACGCTGTTGTAATATTTGTAGTTCTTGCCTTTTACTCCGTATATAGTCAATGTCACTACACGCAATTATTGTATCTTCCAATATAGGCCTAACGTTTAAAGGACGTGTATCCCTACACTATTTATTTTTATTTATTTTAGTTTCATTTTACAGACGTGGTTCTTTATGGAGTTAATTTATTCCAAACATTTCTTGTCTAGTTCCGTGTATGCTTTTAATTAAAGAAATATCAAAATTATACTTTTTCATAGGCCTCAATAAGATAGGTGATCTCAAAGGTGCACTGGCGCAATTCGTCATCTTTATGCAGTTGACTGCTGTTCACTAAAAAGAAGGATACAGACATAATTTGACCAATTCATAACACACAGTCTTAAATGAAGCGGGCGGCGCTCACATGGTTTTGCGTAGCCCTCGAACATGAAATATTCATTCCACAACATGATGGGTTCCATATAACAGAGTGACATTCAGGTGAAGCCGGACTATCATTTTTGAACTTAGTAAGTTGCTTGTAGGGATATATGTTTGTTCTCTTCAAGATTTGTTTTTCGGATAGAAAAAAAAAGAAAGTGTTCCAAAACGTGACCTTTGTTATTTATTGACCGTCGAAACACTATTTTATGAACAAGACTATATGAACTCTGAACCACCGTAAAAAGCAATGCATATAAGGAATAAAGATTCAAACTCAAAATTTGGTTAATATTTACATGAAGGTGTACTATGAACTAAAAAAAGCGTTGTCCATTTGCGTCATTTATGAGAGCATGTAATGCTACCTCCCGAATATTTCATTCAGTAAGAAAAAAATTGGTTTCCATCAACAAAGCTAGGCAACAACCGGGAGGGAAAATTCTGCCACATTAAAGGATACCAATAAACTTGAAATATATATTTCAGTTTTCTTGCAATCAGGTATTATTCGCGTTTTGGCGCAGTGTGTAGTTTTTTATTGATCTGAAGGTAAGTGCGCAAAGAAGCTGTTGTAAATTAAACATAATTACACTCTAAAAAATCTGGAGCGTCTGCTCTCCAGCAGAGCACTTGGCAGAGCCAATTGCTGCAATCTACGGCATGTGCTCGGCGAATAACGTGGCTGATAATGTGTCTGATCCTCGACAAACGGCCTGCGTTGTGACACTAAGCCCGGTGAACCGTCATGCTAAGTACCATTATCGCAGAAGGGTTTCATGTTTTGTTTAAAGAGGTCATGAAACGTTTTTTTTTTTTTTTTTCGAAACTTCTGCTCCCAAGTGCTAATTTGGATTACCGGTCCTCTATTACGTAGCCCACGCGCATTCATTTTTATGCGAAAGCATTAACTGTCCCATGGAGCGAGCCGACGTCATCAGCTTTGAAACCGCGCCAAACGGCAGCACCTTAAAACTTTTCTCCAAGTGAAGCCAGTTCCTAGCTATGAACCACGCGAAAAGCCTAGACAACAGTACCTAGTTTCCCCGATCCCAAAGGAGCGGAGTAAAGCTGATGGGTTTCGGCTTCGGTCCCAATGGCTGGCGCGCGTCGACGAGGCTCCCATTGACCGCTGCGCGTCAGTTTCAACGACGGCCACCCCATGGCGCTGCGTGTCCGCGAGGCAGCGGCTCCACCGCTCCACGCCCAAGGTCAGCGCGCGGGCTCGACAGTCGACGAAAGAAGGGAGCGGAAGAGCGGCGTGCAAGCTTTCGCATTCACACCTCATAAGAAGGGCTTAGGTGTACCTCGAGCCTTTTATTGTCCGGACTCCTTTATTAGCGTAAAACGACAATTTGAATTTTCCGGAGAGCTTGCATCTTGATTCTACGGCTACGTCACATCAAGACAGCCAATCAGAAAGTTTTGACTTGTGACGTGAGGCGTAAAGGTCAAAGGCGACCAGATACTTACTTCAGGTGCAAGGTATGCGATCGGCTGGGCCTCCCCGAGCTTCAGCGTCACTTAATCGAGGGCAGCTGATTTTTCCGGCTTTGTGCATTATGCGGACGCTCCCTCTGAAGATAGCGGCCATCAGCCGACGGCGGCACCGACAGCGAAGGCGGCGCGAGCTCTCTGCAGCGAGGTGCGTGCGGTTCGACAGAATGTGCCCGTTCTTTCTCCGGGTCAAGGCTTCGCCGTCTTTCGATGTTCATGTCGTTGTCCCGGTTAGAAAGAGATCGGAACAAACGTAAACCTGGCTCCTGCCAGTGTCGTTTGGGCCAGCGCAGTCAATGGCTCGAAATCAGGCCGCTCTTTACTTTGGATCGTGTGGCAACTTACGAAACCGAATGTCGTTCACTCTATCGTGCCTTATTCTCACTGTCTCACTACGCACGCGGTCCGCAAGGCGAGTGCTGGAGCGCGCACACAACACACGCCAACGACGCCGAGCACACACCATAACCTAAACCTTCCGCACACAGAAAAGGCGCAGCGATCTGCAGACGACAGGAGCCGACGTAGCTATATGTTGCTCGACGAAATAAATCTCGGATGTGTTTCAAAACAAAACTTAGATTTAGAACGCCAGTAAATGCCTCACCATTTCTATAACTTCCTTCATTATCATTGGAGCATAAAACGAAGTACAGTAGATCCACAAACTTACACACGTATTTTTGTGACGTTTGTTGCTCAAGCTGGCCAACAATGTCGCATGGTCGTTCCAGAGAACCCAAGAAACACGATTTTCAAACACGTTTTATACTATGTGAACGCAATACTCCGCCGCGATATTTGGGATTTAGGATGTCTGAGGTCTCGATTTTACAAAACTAAGTCTGTGTATATCTATTTTAATGCACGACCCCTTTAGAAGTGTCATCAGCCCGGTATTTGCCGAGCGATCCCTCAATAGGTTTCTGCGATTGGCTCTCCCAAGTGCTATGCGAGAGAACAGAAGTTCCAAATGTCTTAGAGTGTACGAGACACTCCGAGTCTAGGGTTGAAACTTTGTGCTGTACTGTTTTTTTGTTTTAGCCTATACCCTCTTGCAGGTTTAAAAAAGCGCGACAAGTTCCTCCGCATTGCGCTCCACTTTTTCCACTTCAGTGAGCGAACGTTGGATTGACGGTGGGAGAGGAGGAGAGTATACTCGACTCATCTTCAGCGTCCCCTTGCTTTGCGGGAGGAACATGTCGCGCTTTTCTAAACTGCCACTGAGTATAACCTCAGGGCATTTCGTAATTACGTAGTTTTACAGCGCTTTATTATGTAATGATCAAAGCGAAAGTGTGTGCTCCGGCTGTCGGAAGATGCAAGAGCACATTGCAAAGAGCGATTACAAATGTCGGTGTCTGCGTTTGCTTATAAGTCAATTAAAACAAAGTTTGCTCTATATAAATTGATAAGATACAAATATTTTATAAATGTAATCATTTATTTGATAAATTCATCGAAGAGAGATATATTAACGCTCCAAGAAATATTTAAGTTTGAGTGCAATCACAAACAATAGTCGCTTGTGAATGGGACCAGCTGAACATGAAAAACACACAGAGAAAATTATAACATTCGCACCGCTGGACTAGCAACATTTAATAATGCCTATTTTTCCTTTTCTACTAATCTCTGTGTGTGTTTATTTTTATGTTCAGCTGGCCCCATTCACAAGCATATTAACTGACTTGCTCAGCTTATGCCCGTAACAATAGTCGGTTTTACGAGAAGTAGGTGTCATTATAATTCGGATGTTCATTACCTTACAGTGCACATATAATACACTTTGCTTACCCAGTTTGTTATAGCGTAAAAAACATCACATAAAAATTAAAAAAAAATTTAAAACCGATGCTCTCATAAACTCTTTCCGGGATGTATGAACAGCATCAGCCACAAGCAATAATTTTGTTTTGGTGTAATACTGTTGCCCGTATTTCTAATTTGTCGCAGGTGAACTTCGTCCTATTTATCAACATTACACGGGTACTATTTGTAAAGCTGTTCACCACCCAAACCCACCAAGCAAGGAAGTACAGATACAGGTGAGACAAAGGGCTCCTGCTAGAAAATATTATGGACAAAATCAACATACTTTCAATATTCGGGAAGCCCCTGCTTTGCCAGCTGGCTTTAAAAAGTGGAACACAATACAACGAAAGTGGTACTGAAAAGATGGTGTTTTAACCTGTTGAAAAAAGCGGTTATTTAAATGGGATGGTGACAGTTCTTGACTGCATGAAGTTTTAAACTCTCCCACTCATGGAAAAAAATTTCCGACCGGCGTTTCTAGTTAATTTATCGGTCCCCACGTGGCGTATTCACCTTCAACTTTTACGCCCAGTGCAAATTTCCGCCACACTGGTGTGTGAGCCGAGTGAAAAATGAGTAACTTCAAATATAAAAAAGAATGAAATAACCTGCGTCTTGCGGTTACCGCATACTGATAACTTTATCGTTATCCCTTGCCATTCCATGGCGATACTGCGCTCTAAAGAAGAACATCGGAACTTCTAAACCATTTCGCAGAAGTCATCGGACGAGGGAATAAAACATATGCTATTATTAGTGGTTGATTTCGTACAGGACGTATTTAAGGATGGATTGTCAGCTTACCTATTTCAGGGCCATAATTTATTACGCCTTGATACATAGGGTGTCTTAAGTCACCAGGTTCGATCTAAAATGAACTGTAAAAATCGACGCCTGCACGTTGCAATCTAAACTTTTCGTTAAAGGTGTATTTCACATGTCGGTTTTTTTCTTGTAAAATTACAAAGCGTATCTTTGTGTAGTAATAGAGCCAAAGCACAACTCAGGTTTAACGGCGGATGGCGACGCAGACGTCCGAGTCGAGTTGCGGGGTGCGTTTGACGCGCGTATTCATAGATGGCGTCGGAAGCAGCGTTGGAACGTGCATCCGACCAGCGAAAGAAAGCAGACGACACGCAAGCGAAATTCATTGGCAGCAAATTAGCCATTATTATGCAGACGCGTTTTTTTTTACCTTAATTTTTTTTTTATTATCCTTATTGATTTCTTAACCAAAGGTACATTACAAAAAAACATTATGTTCATTTAAAAGAAAAACCTCGGTGGTCCCGAGCCGTCTGTATAACGAGGTGTCGCCCCCTATCAACACGAGCGCCAAACGCGCCCCGCCACTCGACTTGGTCGTCTGCGTCGCCACCCGCCGTTCACCCTGGCAAGTTTATTAGCCATATGTTTTACAGAAAGGGAGCTACGCCTTTTAATTTTACAAGAACAAAAAAAAACGATCTGTGAAATACCCCTTTGACGAAAAGATTAGATTGCTACAGTGCAGGCGTCAATTTTTACGGTCCATTTTAGATCAAGCCTGGTCACTTGCGAGACCCTATATATCCAATTTCCGCCTGGTGCAATGTTGTCACTAAACGGAATATTCATTGGTGGATTCTCATGGAATGCGTTAGTATGACCCTTGGAAAACGCCAGCGGCATCCCCCGCCTGATGCTGCGTGCACTATTAACCGGTTTCGACAGCCCTCCTTCCTTCACAATACATCTTCTTTTGCCGCCTACTTGGACCAGCGCTAGAACTTGGCTCACACACTATTTTGTAGCACAAACCGAGGCATACGCGCTGCGCACATCTGCAACTTCGGACTCGCAACGGAATCCGCGCGCTCATTGGCTTCCGCCCCGTGACGTCAACTCTCTTCGCCGTTGTCCCTCGCTACTCTCCTTCTTTCAACGCGGCAAGCTTCTATCTTGACTCTTTGTCCACAGAAGGACGCCGTCAAGTTTTCCTGTAAGGTAGGTACTAATGCCAGTGCATTAATAAAAAAAACAGGTGAATTTAGAACGAAAACTAACCACTTAATGAAGCGAACTTGTGCCTACTAACCTGGTAGAAAGGTACCACGAATCTTGCGTCGGCGACGGAAGGGAGACTGACTCCAAGCAGCGCGTTATCGCACTTTCATACACGTGGCACGTTCAGGAATGTTCTGACCAAGAACACTAGATGACAGCCGAGAATGTGCGTCGATTTTTTAGAGAAGTAAATTATTAATAAAATAAGGATATGGGTCGATCGGGATTCAAACTATATTTCCTCTGCGTGACTGCCGTATGCGTTGCCAAATATACCACGCACGCAGCAATATCGCCAATATACCTGTAGCTCTCAAGTTTTCAGCAGCGCCTCTGGCGAGAAATATCTGATATTTTTAGGTCGTGTTTACGTTCTGCGTCGCATTGCGTCCTTTCAGACACCCCGTTAGCGCCCGTGACCAGACACTGAGGGACGTGGACGAGACGCTTCAATACGCACGTGGATCGTGCACGATGGGGACGCTAGGACGCAGCTTCAAGACAGCATGAAACTATCGCGTCTTTCGGACAAGGACACCTTATTTGTGGTCGCGACTCGTGGATGCTACAGCGCCCCTTTGCCGAGAGAAACAGGCACATACTACTGGCTGACCCAAGGAGCGGCCAGGCTCTTTAAGTCAACCGCAACAATCGGTTTCTTAACCTATCGCGTTTCGATTTTGTACAGCGTTGGACACAGATGGTGCATTTTTTTTTTTTTAAATTCGCAACGAGCGAACTTACCTGACGGAAAAAGTAAAGAGAGAAAAGGGCTTAGCTCCTATGGAAACACAGCGAAGCCACCGGTCTTCAAACAAAACGGCGCCGTTTTGCGCGGAAGACAAAAGATGGCGCAAGCGGTCGCGACGCCAACTGCCGCCAACGAACGAGCATACGGCGCCGAGGGCCGGCGTCTTTAGCTGACGATCTTTTCGACTGAAAAGCGTCGCGAGCTTTTCTGATATCAGTTGCCAATGCATTAGTTTATCATCCTTACTAATAAAACATATTGAATAGACACATAATCGATTAAAAATTGGCCTGTCGGGTTATTTTGACTGTTTTTTTTTTTGTGGTACTTATGTCGTCTGCTTTGCAGTTCCTTGTTACCGCGCCTGTTTTTGGTTCTGCGACTGTCGCCGCTGCGGAACGCGCGCAGCTTTAGAGTTGGAAAGATCGTCTGCTAAAGACGCCGACTCTGGGCGCTCTATGCTCGTTCGTTGGCGGCAGTTGGCGTCGCGACCGACTGCGCCATCTCTTGGCTCCCGTGCGCAACGGCGCCGTATTGTTTAAAGACCGGTGGCTTCCCTGCGTTTCTATAGGAGCTAAGCCTTTTTCTTTCTTTACTTTTTCCTCAGTTAAGTTCGCTCTTCGCAAATTTTACAAGAAAAAAATATGCACCATCCGGGGCAACACTGCACAAAGTCGTAGCGCGATAGGTTAAGAAATCGAATTTTGCAGTCGATATAAAGAACCTGGCTGCTCCTTGAGACACCAGTATAAGTCCAGACGCAGCCGACGCTACGAGGTCTCAAATTGGGGATGGTTCGACTGTTTTTACGCATTCGGTCATCTTTTGAAATTTGGGCACTCGCGCCTCGCCCGGGAGTTCTTTGAGAACAACGTAGTTCCCGCCTAAAGAGAGAATATAAAATTAGGAGTCCTCTAGCTCATACAGGTACTATGGGAAGTACTCGAAAACAAACCCTTTTCTAGAAAACCGGTCTCAAATTGGGGATGGTTCGACTGTTTTTACGCATTCGGTCATCTTTTGAAATTTGGGCCCCCGCTCCTCGTCGGAAAGCTTTTTGCGGACAACCCACACTGTTAGCAAAAATAACACGCCCAGACGTGTAAACCGTTGTCCCATAGCGGACACGTCCAAACGTGTTCGTTTTACACGCAGCCATGTGTGTTATTCGCCTACACACGAGGTGCCGTGTAAACTTAACACGCTACACCGTGTCCGCTTTCCGAGAAAGACGGTCCAACGTGTTCCTTATGAAACATGGCCGAGAACGGGGCGAGAGACAAGCCCAGCGAGCCGCGCGCCTTTCAGCCGAATTGAAAGCACACAGGACGCGTTTGTTCTCGTTCGATGTCTTTCATACACAGTAAACAGTCTCCAAACGGCGGACGTAGCAACGTGCAAAGGTACGTACGTGCGTCGTCGGCGGTCGGTGGTGTCGGCAGCTACGACGGAACGCGGAACCACTAGACAGAAAAACGAATACCGAACTTACATGGACAAATAGCTCGAGCAAATTATTTGAAGTCGGGCGGTAACTTGCGCCACCTAGTGAGGTTTCTAGCAGCCAGTGAAAAAGAAACAATCAGGAGTTTGTTAACATGCTGAGAACTATCACAAGTAGACAGCAACCCTACATACATCACAGACAACACGAGTACCACGTAGGACACAGCACCGACACATACACAAACACAACAACGACACTACGCCCGACACTTCCTGCTAACATCCTTTTCTCCCCGCGGCGTATATAAGCTTGACATGTGCGGGTGAGCTCTTTGGTCGCTGACCGTCACAGATTTATAGAAGAAGACACAAAACACGGCACAATGGAAAGCCGTATGTAAGAACTGCTTGCATTTAAAAGGTGTGGGGGCAAAATCTGTAAAATTAATCCTTTGCGAAAAACAACGATGTATTAACAATAAATCTTAAACTGGCCATGAAAAAGTTAAAACTTTTGTTATTTTCATGCTCGACCAGTGTTATGAGCAGTCCGACTAGCTTAAATCAGATAGAAAAACAAAGTATTAGGATTTTATCATGATGTATTCAATAATCAATAGAAATTATCCTTGCGCAAATCATTTTTATATAAGTATTTGTGAAGGACATCCGCCCGACACTTCACTTCCGCTAGTTGTAGTACGCGTACGGGAGCAGAAGCCTTCACTTTTGGGGAGTTTTGATGCTGTTTGTTGCCGTATGTCGTGTCGGTGTTGAGTGGAGCGGTGGAGCTTGGGAGTTTGTGACCGGTGCTATTCGTGATCACTAATGTGGCGCTGATGCGGTTTTTTTTTAATCTTTTTATGCCGCCATTACCCCGAACAATGAAAATTCACGGGCCCGTGGCACTGCATTATGCTGAATCGCGAGCTCCTTCTCTGTTGTCGTTTTTCTGGTAGCACTCGTGGATACTGCAAGCGTTTAAACAGTGTGCACCGTCTCGCCTACATCCGCGGTGACGTGCTCGACCTGTTGAAACTTATCGTTTCCGCCATTTTGGAGTACGCAAGACAGTTATCTCGCTGCTCTGGTTTCGGTAATAAAAGCAAGGCAAACCGCTCGTAGTTCCCGCCCTCAGTACACGTTGGTCATCTTCCACACTTTGACACCGCATAACTGGATTAACGAGGATTTACATTTACTTTAGAGGTCACTCGCGCCGCTTCCTCACCGTCGAGTAGCAGGATCAGCTGGCTACAAGCCGCGGATGAAAGGCTTGAGCATCAACAGCCCAAGTGCACTCGGTGCCGATGCGGGCGATGCGGGTTTTTGTCAACCGGTAGCCCAGCACGATCCGTGACCGTTCCAGCTCTTCGTCATAACACGGTGTTGCAGAGAGCAGGGTATAATACAACTACACGGACCACCGACGCGAACGCACTGTTTTCGTATATCTTGGCTTGTGATTTTATTTATTTATTTATTTGCTTTACCCTCAGGGCCCGAAGGCATTACAGAGGGGGAGAGCAAAGTTGGGATCATAACACTGTAATGTATGGTTATTCACACTCAACAAAAAAATGATTAGTAAGAGCTGACCTAAAAAGTGCACTGTCAGTTACCGATGCAATTGATCCGGGAAGGTGGTTCCAGTCGAGGGATGTGCGAGGAAGGAAAGAAGATTGGAATGTAGATGTGATAGCGGCTGGTACCTCAACTTTGTGCTGATGATCCTGACGAGCAGAAATATAAAAGGGACGAGTGATTAATTTGTCGCGAAGCACAGAGTTATAAAAATAAAATTTGTGAAATAAAGAAAGGCGTGAGAGCTTACGTCGCAGGGAGAGGGGCGGGAGTGACAAAGTAGATTTCATGGAAGTTACGCTAGATGAATAATGTTAATTAGAAAGAATAAAACGAGCGGATCTATTTTGAATGCCTTCCAACGCGGTGATGAGAGTGGCTTGTCCGGGATCCCAGACAGAGGCTGCATATTCTAACTTCGGTCGAACTAGAGTTTTATAAAGAATTAGCTTGAGGGAAACAGGTGCCAATGAAAAGTTACGCCTGAGGTTGCCTAACATGCGGTTAGCATTAGATGTGATATACTGTACATGTGTTTTCCATGAGAGATTAGAAGTTATATGTACACCTAAATATTTGTAAGAAGATACCGTGTCAAGCTGAGCCTGATTAAGAAAGTAGTTCAGAGTTTCATGTGACTGCCGAGATACACGCATGGACTTACATTTGTTAGTATTAAGCGTCATAGACCATACGTCACACCACTGGTAGATAGCGTTAATGTCAGACTGAAGCATGATGTTATCGTGATCATTAAGAATCTCACGGTAAATCACACAGTCGTCAGCAAATAAACAAATAGACGAGGAAACATTAAGAGGGAGGTCGTTAATATATATTAAAAAAAGTAAAGGTCCTAAAACAGATCCTTGGGGAACCCCAGAGGCCACAGACGAAAAGGAAGAGTTACTACTATTTACTGTAACAAATTGTGACCGTAATGATAAAAAAATTTGAATCCT
>JABSTQ010007295.1:0-59157 GCA_013358835.2 Ixodes persulcatus
AATCTCGAATGCCTGTGCTTTTGCCTTTTTGTTGTGGACATCACCTTTGTTTTGTTTGCATGTGTAACTCTCGTCTATTGTTCGCTATCATCCAGGTCGCGCCTGCCCGCCCAGACACGAACTCGCCCTACGCATCGCTCCTCAAGAAACTACAACCATCATCCCACTGTTTTTGAAACCTGGACCCGACCATCAAGCCTCCCCAACCAGATATGAACTGCCCCCACACTTCCCTCTTACGAAAACTCCGACTGCCACCCCACCGTTTTTGAAATTTGGGCTCGACCGTAGAATTGTATAAACGTCTGCCCCTCCGGACACTAACTCTCCCTCTGCTTCCAAGAACACTCCAGCCGTGATCCCGCCATTTTTTAAATTTGAGCTCGACCATAGCATTGTATAAATACCACCAGCTTTCATCCGTAAAAGTTCTTCCTGACGAAGGCCGGACTCGGGCCGAAGCATCAAAGAATAAACCTTCCGTTGCTGTTTTCACCAAGGTTTTCTTTTCTTTTCACTGATATATATACAGTCGCCGACCGATATTTCGGACTCGACGGGGATCGCGCAAACGTCCGAATAATCACGCAGTCCGAAAAAGTGAAATCTGCCAAAAAAATGCCTTTATTGGCACTTTACATACCAAGTGGCTCGAGAAACCGGTCGACGGTTTGCTGGGCGGTGTTTCGCCTTCGGGCGATCAGATCGTTTTGCATTTTAGCGAGAGTCGTTCTGTCACTGAATACAGACGCAAGTACCATAAGCGCTTGGGTGAGTTCCGCGTTGGACGGCCGTACGATGGCCGGCGCGTCGTCCTCGGAGTCAGATTCGCTGTCTGGCTCGAGGACCTGGCGAGCGATCTCTTCGTCCGTCAAGTCAGCACACACGTCGAGCGCAGGAGCGCACTGTCCATGTCCGTGAACTTGTCAAATGTCACGGCAGGGGGAACTGCATGACCGCCATCGCGTAGCCATCGCGCAGATCGGCAATCAAGTTCTCTGTGCTGATAGACTGTGCATCCGGCACGGGGTCTGACGGGGTCTTCGGTTGAATTCCCTTGCGACTTCCGCGTTGGCTGCGGCCAGATTCCACTTCCTTGATGATGGCAGCTTTCTTTTCAATTGTCATTGTAGAGTATCTCCCGCGTTTCGTTGGAGTCTTCGTCGGCGCCGTTGACACAGTTGAAGACGCAGTTGGCGCCATTTGACACCGCTTAGGGGGAAACGGCAGAAGGCACGCGCACTTACAACGGCGGCGGACAACGTCGTCGCTCCCGGACGTTGACGAACACGACCCGACGACCCGACCGTGACTGCGACCGACTTCGACGCGCAGCATGAAACGAAAGTGCGAAACGAAAGTGCGCGGGCGGCGCCTCGGCTGCCTCGGCAGCGCCCGCGCACTTTCCCTCGGTTCACGGTGAGAGAGAGTTTCCCGCGCACTTTCCCACTTCCCTCGGCGCCTCGGCCAGCCTCGGCAGCCTCGGTTCACGGTGAGAGTGGCTACAAACGAAAGTGTAAAGTGCAAGTGGTGGCGGTTTGTCGGCCGCAAATCAGTCCGGAAAATCGAAGGACGAGTTGTAGGTTGTCCGGAATTTCAGTCACTTTTATACATTAACTCTATGGGGCGAGTGGCGGTTCCGCGAAAATGGTCAGAATAATCGGGCATGTCCGAAATTTCGGCGTCCGAAAAATAGGTCGGCGACTGTATATATATATATATATATATATATATATATATATATATATACATATATATATATATATATATATATATATATATATATATATATATATATATATTTTTGTGGATATGTGCACAAGGAGTAGTCGTGGTTAATTCTTTATTTTAAATTATGATGTGGGTGACATGGCGCAAGACATAGGATCTTCAAACTTACTGTTTGTCACTTTTAGGCTGGGCAGTTTTTTTGGAAGTCGAAAATCTAGACTTCATGCAGCTATCCTGTTTGCTTGGTATTGACGGCAGAGTTGACGCTGTGCGTGTTTTAAGCCGATCATTTCTCTTGTTAGGGTAACGTGACCACAGTCTCTAAGCTAGTAATAGAATGTGTTCAGATAAAAACGGTCAGGGTGGTGTCATACATATTTTTTGTTTTCAATGAAACTTTCTTCTGAGGTAGTGAATCCTGTGCTCACAACGGGAGAGACCTTACTTTTGCAAGATACTTCTTGTATTTGGGATAAAAATCGTATTCGAGAGAAACTTGAAAAATTGATTTTCTCAACTGTGCGATGACGCAACTTTGAAGGCCGGAGGGATAAAGAATGCAGCTTTCTACACCATCACATTTTTTACATTTAATGCACTCATACTTTTTTGCCAGAATTAGTTAAAGTTAACTTATGTGAGCATATATTTCAAGCGAAATGATATGCCAAACTTGGCTTCTGGAGGAAATTTTACATAGTAATGCATTTTTCTGCGAATTTTTAAGTTGCTTTAAATTTATATCCTAAAGCTGAAACTGTTTGTGTCTAGTTTTTCATGCTTTGTTAACTTTTAAAAAAATTAATTAACGTTCTACTGTTGAAAGTGTTTTCTGCTTTGCGCCCGAAAATTTCGTAAAAATAGAAAAAGTCAAACGCTTGCAAGAATTGTGCGGCAATTAAAAAAAAAATTATTCTTGATTTTTTTTGTTAGTTTTACCCGATGGGCCCTTGATGACCGGTAATTACAAACCTGCAAAGGCATGTTCCATTAATTTGTTTTCAATAAAAAAAAAGTGTAACCAGGTCCTGGTCACATCATTTACCGCTGGGGCGTTTTCGTCTTAACGACTAGTGGAACACGAGCAACGCATACCACAGTATTCATACTTGGTCATATTAATGCCCAGGCACCATGAAGCACTCTAAAAATAACACGTGAACTTGTTTTGATTGGTGATGTGGCTGATATTGCCAATGAAAACTAAATGTTGTGGCACGTCCGATCCTTATTAGGGTATTATACTTATCTGGCTAGATGTTCATTGTACTACCATTTCAAGTTAGAACTTCAATATTAGTACCTGGCTGACAAAATAATTTGATTCGTATTTCTGGGCACCGTTTGAAAGCTGCCTGACAAAATAGCTTGATTCATTTCTCTAGGCATCGCTTGGAATGAGCGGCATTGCTTCTGCCACGACCGATGGTGGGCGTGGCTAGGGCGGAACAATAACAGGTTATGTCTCGAAAAACAATGGCGAATGAGTGGAAATCAAGGTTGAGTGAGACGGAATTAAGGTAGCGTAAGCGGTTCAGCATCGGAGGAAGCAGCCAAGTGTGCACTCGGCCGTTACTCAAGTCGTTCTAACAGGATGTCTTGCGACGCCTCATCCGCGATCAGAAAAGTCATGATCTGTGACTGGGTAGAGGGGGGCAAGAGAGCTATCGATCTGGGGAAATATTTTTATGAAATTCCAAGAGGGTCATAGAGTGCAAAACTCTGCTGATGTTTATTTGCAATTAGAACGCTCTTGGTGAGAATTAGCCAGCGCCGCCACCGAATGCCGTAAGCCGTCGTGCGTGCACAGGTTCGTGGTTCACTATAAATAGAAAAGGAAGATCTGCTGACCAGACGAGCGGCCTACATCGCGGTGGTCTTGCCAATAAGGAGGACGTAATAAGTTTTAAAACAACGGGAGTTTAATTAAAAAGATTTAAATAGAAACAGAAATATTATGATGAACGTGGCGATAAATAGTCTTGGCACTTACCCTGTTGGTGCAAGGCGACAAAATGCAAAAATACATAGCGAATACGCAGAATAAAAACAATTACGAGACAATGGAAAGCTGAACTCCTAATATCCTGAATTACTACCAACCAGACTGCAATACTGAGGAGCTAGCCGGCGGAGGGAGTGTCTCATTTGTCACCAGAAGTGTAGCCAGAAAAGTTTTTCAGGGGGTGTTTTTCTTTGCTCAAACCGTTCAAAATTAAAAAAAAAAGAAAGAGAAAGGAAAAGATATTTCACAAACACAATTTTAGTTACTATTTTTCTTTTTCTTAGAAGGCAAAAATTCTACCTTTTTTGCCACATCCCATTCAATCTTTAAAGAGGGACAATATAATGGTGAACTGCAAAAATATGCAATCATAAAATTTAATAATGGGCTTTGAACAAAAGAAGTCTGGACAGGCCCGCAAAATATTCTGGTGCATACACTTCTCTCTGGAGCACTCGGGTGTCCAATGACTAAACATCTATGGAAGAGTGCCAGAGAATAGTGAAGTTTAGAATATGATTAAACATAAAAACTGCAAGGCGCACAGGGCGATAAGAAAGTGAAACATCACGCTCATTGTTCCTGCTCGGATCACATTTTTCAGAAATGATTGTGCTATGGTCATGCTTTGGGTTCTTTCCATTCTTCTATGTTGTTTTACGAGAAAAGGGGCTGAGAAAAGTACCAGTTTTCATGATTTTGTGGGGTCTAGACATTTAGTTGAAGCCACCTTTGGTCGATAGAAAGAAGTGAGAGGACACTTTCGGGGCTGACTTGGATGTTCCGGTGAATGTTCAGAAACGCAACCCCTAGCAAGCGCTCCTGGGAAGTTGAAGCTCTCAGGTACGAGTTGAGTCTTCGCAGTCTCAAGAACGAACATTCCATTTTAGCATTGATGACGGGCAAGGCAACCAGGATTTGTAGCAGGCGGTTTACATTAGGATACAAGGCCTCCGGGCAAAGACAAGTTGCCTGTACCGCTGAGACACGCTAAGCGGTGTGGTCCTTCCACATCTGCGTCCAAACCAGAACTTCCCCAGGCAGTTTATTTAATGAAACGAATGCTCCGCGCAGGCTGGAGATTTGCTCGAAGTCGAGGCGTGCGACGCACAGACCGACGTCGTTGGCCACAACGACGTCGGTCTCTATGTCGTGAAAAACGCGAGCCCGGAGCTGGGCTTGCATTTTTCACGCAGTCCACGGACAGTCTTGTCATTTTCGTTTTGCTTTGGAATGTTGTGGGTCCGACCCCTCGCCGTAGTGGGTTGTCGAACAGACATCCCACTATGGCCATGACAAAACAACAAAACTCACAAACGCACACAAACTGACAACGGAAAGGGTGAAAGAGAAACGCTGTAATTTCGGGGTTATTTCAACCCTTGAGCACCCCTTCTGGCTACACCACTGTCTGTCACTGTCCGGGAGTTACGGCCTCTTCTGTTTTATTGTCCGAAGGGAGTGGTACCTGGGGATTCCACGGTGGGCTAGTGGGTAGCTTGATGAGGCGAGCCACGCACTCACACACACACACACTTGCGAAGGCTTCCCCAGCACAGACCTGGCCTGTCACCGTCACTTTTCCCGGGCTTGATCCGCTTTTTCGCAGATTGAAACTCACGGCTCCAACTCCAGAGTAGACTTCGTATTCACACAGGTCGCATTTCGTGCGAGACAAAAGTAGCGGGGTTGGAAGTGCGATATATCACACCAGGTGCAGGAAGGCCTTTGAACCATTTGTCCCACGAGGTCTTGTTTATATTGAAGGGCATAGGAATTTGGAAACTGTGATGGACACCTGGGTCAGTCTACGGGTGATTCGACGAGAGGAGTCTCTAATATACCCTCACAGGGGGCACCTGTGAAAGCAGGTGTTTGGAGAGTGGCGTCTCCACGGACCCCGAGCCATGCGGGCTTGCCCGCCCACGTATGGCTCTGCGTGGCTTTCCCGTGTCTGGGGAAAAGGGCATCCTGGTGGTTGAGCCGAGCCCGGGGTAGGTTTGGACCCTTCGGGGCCCCCCGGGTGAGGCAATACACCACTTCGGCCCCCGCTTCTCATAGACGAGAGTCCTGGTAAGGCCCGGCCAGGATGATTCAGTCTAGTCGCCTTTTCTTCTACTATCCCCTCAAATCTTTCACTTTTACCTTTCCTGTTTCTTTCACTTCCTTCTCATTTCTTTAGCTCCATTTTCACCCCTCTTCGGCGGCAAGGGCTAACCTTGGGTGGTAATGGAGCTCTTGTCTTGACCCACACTTGGGTATAGTTTCCCGGCAGCACTGTTAGTGTAACGTCTCCAGCCAAGCCCTTCTTGTTATGGTGCGTTACCTAATCCCTTGTTGGGCTCGGTGGTGGGAGGTGCACCGCGGATTCTGAACACTCTTTGCCCTCCTATGGCGCCCCACCCCTCCAAACCCCGTTCAGGGCACGCACTTAAAAGGCGCTGCCCCGAATAAAAAACCATTGAAAAAGAATCTAAAGAAGAAGCCTTTACAAAGTTTTTTGTCATTCATTCGCTGGATGAACAGAAACCAGTTGCAAAGCTCTCACCCTTTGTTGTAGCTAAAGTTCTCGAGCACCTTGTAGGGTTCTCCTACAAGACTAAGAAGCTTCACTGTGGAGACCTCCTTGTGGAGGTAGAAACAAAAAAACAAAGTGAAGCACTCTCTAAGATGACCAACATTGTCGACTTGAAAGTGTCGGTGAGCCCTCACCGTACACTTAACACCATTCGTGGTGTCCTCTCTGAGGATGACTTCCTTCATACCAGTGAGGAGGAACTTCTTGAGGGCCTCGAAGGCTCTGGTGTCGTCGCCGTCAAACGAATAATGTTTAAAAAGAATGGCGAAGAAATTCCCTCCAAGCATGTTATTTTGACTTTCGAGAGACACACTCTACCAGACACAATTAAAGCAGGGTACCTTAATTGCCGCATCCGCCCTTATGTCCCCAACCCACAGCGGTGCTTCCGTTGTCAGCGTTTTGGCCACGGATCACGCAGCTGTCGCGGAAGGGAGACATGTGCAAAGTGTGGAAGTCAAGGCCACGTCTCCGACATTTGCGATGCCGTGGCCCATTGCGCTAATTGCGATGGACCACACCCCGCTTACTACCGCAGCTGTCCTTTATTTCAGCAAGAAAAAGATATTCTTGCCCTTAAAGTCAAAGAAAATATAACATACATAGAAGCAAAAAAGCGTTTTTCCTTTTTGTCAAAGGGTAGTTATGCTGAGGCGGTGCGCAGGGGCCCTGCACCGCGCTCGGAGTCAAGGGCCACCCAGCTCTCTCCCGAGATCTTGGCGGCCAACCTTAGGGCCCCGGCTCCCCGACCGGGGCAGCAGCAGCTTCCTCCAGCCCCTGGTGGTAGCACGCAGGCTGCTCCTCCATCCAAGGACAGGTCGGCAGCAGCCGCGCCTGCCCCCTCTCCTAGGTCCTCTTCTAGGGAGAGGGAGCAAGTTTCTCGCTCCTGCTCGCTGGAGAGGGTCCCCCTACCGAAGGAGCAGCATGGTACTCATGCAGCTCCTGTGAAAGGAGGTGTCAAGACGAGCTTGGGTGACCCCTCGCCCAGTTCGTCTGCCACTCCTCCATCCGGTTGTGGCCGGGGTTTTCCCCCGCGCGTGCCAGGCCGGACCAGCTCAGTCATGCTCTATCCATCAGACACTTCCCAGGACATGGAGATACCAACTGATGCTGACAGTCAGTCTACTCCTGGGTCCGACCAGGATGGTATGGAATGGGAGACAGCTTCTCGTAAATCTAAAAAGAAGCAACCTGTAGTAGCGCCCAAGTGATGGCCCCGATAGCTGCCGTATGGTGGTCACATCTTCCACTTAGCTCGAGTCGGCTCTCCATAGTTCTATGTATTTTGCTAGGTTTTATCTCCCGATATTTACATATTTACACACTTTTTTAATAGATGACGAAGTTACATTTTATGCAATGGAACTGTCGCGGTATTTTAAGAAGTATTGATGATGTCAATCATTTCATGGATGAGCTTCGTCCCATCGCTCTTGCCTTGCAAGAAACCCATCTTCACACTAATTCTTTTAATATTTTAAGACGTCATCAGGTTTTTAGAAAAGATCGCCCCTCTTCCACCCCTTCTGGTGGTGTTGCAGTGGTCGTGCAGAGTGGAGTTGCTTGCTCTCAAGTTCCCCTCTGCACGCCGCTGGAAGCTGTTGCAGTACGTCTCCTTCTGGATCGCCTTGTAACAATTGTTTCTTTATACTTACCACCTAACATTCCTTTAAACCTTCAAGAGCTGCAGGGACTTATAGGACAGCTCCCAGAACCTTTTTTAATTTTAGGAGATTTTAACGCGCATCATCCTATGTGGGGTAGTTCCCGTCAAGACTCCCGTGGTGGTGTGATTGAACGTCTTTTATTGTCTTCGGGGCTGTGCCTTCTTAACGGGAGAGAGCCAACCTTTTTAAGTGCGGCACACAACTCATTCACATCCATTGATCTTTCTATTGCTTCCCCTTCATTACTTCCTTGCTTCTCCTGGAAGGTTCTTCATAACCCTTTTGGAAGTGATCATTATCCAGTTGTTTTAGAGAGTACCGTTCCATTGCCTAATCTTTTAAGGGGGGACACTACCCAAAAAAATGTATGTTTGAACCGCTTGTTCGATTTAAATTAGATTTACAGGGCTTGTTTCTCTTAATGTTGAGAACATTTCTGCAAAATTTTGTTAACCTGGCTGATGTACAAAAAAAAATTGCAAATGTTCATAGATGAAAGTGGGCATGTCTGTGTAGGAAAACTATAGTTTTGAAATTACTTATAAATTTGTTATTTCCATGTGTTATAAGTCTTTAGGACAGTTCAGAGCAGATAACTATGAAGCTATATTTCTATATTTTACCATCTTTCATGACAGAAAAGCCAGAGAAACACAAGTACTGTTTGTTAGATTTCCATCCTTTGTCCAAAAGTTTAGTTATTGAGCATGAAAAATGACAAAAATAAAAAATACAAGTTCATAGTTATCTTCCCCTTAAAATTTCACCCCAGAAAATCTCCTTAAAGTGAATCCAAGTTACGTAATAACAAAACGATAGTTTTCCTAAAGTGAAATTTCTGCCAAAAACTGGAATGGAGAAAAATGCATTCAAAGTGCTCCAAATTAACTATGCAGTGAAAACTAATGAAACTTTCTGAGAATACTCTCTGGATGTTGGTGGATGTAACTATGACATTTGTCAAAATCAAATTTTTTTGCAGAAATCGTTTTTTCTGGGTAGTGTCCCCCCTTAAAGCGGGTCCCTAGGTGGAAGTTAGACAAGGCAGACTGGGCGCTTTTTAATCTTCACTCCGCTTTAGATCCTTCGCTTCTTTCTTCTATGTCCCCTGAGAACGCTACACTTTATGTCACTGAGCAGATACTAAAGGCTGCTCAGCAGTCCATTCCACAAACATCTGGTAATATCCACAAAAAATGTAAACCTTGGTGGAATATGGAGTGTGCCACAACCCGGGCGGACCAAAATAGGGCTTGGGGCAGATTTCGCAGATACCCCACTTCAAGCAACCTTGTCGAGTTCAAGCGACGAAAAGCCAAGGCTCGTTGGACTAGGAAGCAGGCAAAGCGCAAGTCGTGGATGAAGTTTCTCTCTTCTTTAACCAGCTTTGTCCCAGCCAAAGAGGCCTGGGACAGATATCGGAAAGTAAATGGGGATTACAGGTGCTTTGCCATTCCAACGTTTAATGCTCCTTCTTCGTCACTAAAAGATATTGGTAACATACTCGGGGAACATTTCTATAATTCATCTAGTTCGGCCAACTACAGTGTTACCTTCGGGCAGTTAAAGGCTCGTGCGGAACGACAAAAGCTTGTCATGTCAGGAGGAAACTCAGCATCCTATAACCAACCATTTACGCGATGCGAGCTTGAGATGGCTCTTAATCTGACAAAGCTCTCTGCCCCTGGCCCCGATGGAATTCATTATGAAATGCTGCGCCGTCTTTCTCCAGAATCCCTTAAAACCTTCTCCTGTTTTTTAATCTTTTGTGGGAAAAGGCATGTTTCCCTCAGGCTTGGAAACACGCACATATCATCCCCCTCCTAAAGCCTAACAAAGACCCCTCACAACCATCAAGCTATCACCCAATCGCACTGACAAGCTGCCTTGGGAAAACATATGAAAGGCTTATAAACAGGCGACTGGTCTACATGTTAGAAAGCCAGAGGGTCTTTGACAACTATCAATGTGGATTCCGCCAAGGTCGATCTACCCTCGACCACTTAGTTCGCCTGGAAACTGTGATACGTGAGGCATTTGTAAACAGGCAGCACTGTGTTGCAGTTTTTTTCGACTTAGAAAGGGCATATGACACAGCGTGGAGGTACGGGATTCTCCGCAACCTGTATGCCTGTAATATCCGTGGCCGTATGCTGCGAAGCATAAAGGAATATCTGACAGACAGGACTTTCCAAGTTCGCCTCGGCTCAGCCCTATCTGATTCCTTTGTTCAAGAAAATGGAGTCCCTCAAGGGGGTGTTTTAAGTGTGACTTTGTTTTTGCTAACAATGAATTCACTCGCACGACTGCTGCCACCCTCTATTTCATATTCTCTTTATGCTGATGATATACAGATTTCATCATCGTCCTGTAACCTTTCTAGTTGTGAGCGCCAGTTGCAGTTAGCCATAAACAAACTGTCCAAGTGGGCCGACGAAAATGGGTTCAAGTTCTCTGCTTCAAAGACAGTCTGTGTTCCTTTTTCTTTGCGACACGGGCTGTCTTTGGATCCATCCCTGGAATTAAATGGAACACCTATTCCAGTTAGAAAGGAGCACCGATTTCTTGGTGTAATATTTGATAAAAAGCTTAACTTTATTTCCCACCTTAAAGCTCTGAAGCAAAAATGCCTTCAGTCCACAAACCTTTTGAAAGTTTTATCTCACAAGTCTTGGGGGTCTGATAGAAAATGTATCCTGCAGTTATACAATGCCCTTGTACGATCCCGTCTTGACTACGGTGCAGTAGTGTATGGATCGGCTCGGCCCTCTGCCCTTAAAATGTTGGACCCAGTTCACCATCTCGGCTTGCGACTGGCAACAGGAGCCTTCCGGACGTCGCCCATCCTCAGTTTGTATGCAGAATCCAATGAGCTGTCCCTGAACAAACGGCGTACATATCTTAGTCTAACATATGCTTTCAAGATTCTGGCCGACCCCCAGCATCCGACATACTCTTCACTTACAAGGTGAAGGTTCTTTCGCCTTTTTGAAAATAAACCAAGCATTGTGACACCGTTAAGCTTCCGTATTGAACATCTTCGCACTTCTCTGCACCTTCCTCTGGACCAGGTCGGCCTCGTTAGGAAAGTCAACGGTATTCCACCTTGGGAAGCACAGCGAGTTGAATCCGACTGGTCTCTTGCGAAGTTCAACAAGCACGGCATTTCCCATGCTGTAATTAAGCAAGAGTTTGGTGAACTGCAAACTAAGTATGATAATTATCTTCATGTTTATACAGATGGCGCCAAGACCTCTTCTTTTGTCGGTTGCGCTGTGTATTCTGAACGCTTCTTCAAGGTTCAACGACTCGATTGTGTCGCCAGCATTTTTACTGCGGAGCTCTATGCGGTATCAATGGCGATCGAATGCATTATCAATAGGAAAATACCGAGGGCGGTCCTGTTTGTTGAATCTCAAAGTGTGATTTTTGCAGTTTGCTCTCTTAAAGATACTAAAAATATGCTTGTACAACAAATTCGATATAAACTTAACTCTGCTTTGCATGGAGGTACAAACATAAAGTTTTGTTGGGTGCCCAGTCACATTGGCATACAAGGCAATGAAGAAGCCGACAAGCTTGCAGGGTCTGCCGGTAACCTTCGACAATCGCTGTCTTGTTTACCCTATCAAGATATTAAGCCCTTGGTGAAATCTTCGATTCTTCATTCTTGGCAATTGGAATGGGACATGGAGTGTGG
This sequence comes from Ixodes persulcatus, assembly GCA_013358835.2. Classification (NCBI taxonomy): domain Eukaryota; kingdom Metazoa; phylum Arthropoda; class Arachnida; order Ixodida; family Ixodidae; genus Ixodes; species Ixodes persulcatus. Next base: position 11,682 of record JABSTQ010007295.1, read on the forward strand.
TAACAAGCTTCATGTTACCAAACCGGCTTTGGGAGTTTGGGAAAGCTCTTCATGCAAGAGCCGGCTTCATGAAACGTTGTTGTGCCGTCTTAGAATCGGACACTCTTTTATGACCCACAGGTATCTGCTTTCGGGAGAAGATCCACCTGTCTGCGATCAGTGTGGTGATAGGCTCACTGTTTTGCATATCTTGTGGTTGTGCCCTGGCCTTGAGCCCAAGCGCCGCATTCATTTCCCTGAATTTTTTCAACATCATATCCCATTTCATCCTGCTCTCCTTCTGGGAGAGAATCCTCTGGTCTCTTTTGAACGAGTAATAGAATTTCTTGGTAGTATTGGCCTTTTACACCGATTATAGCTTTTTGGTTATCCGGTTTGTAAAACCTGTTTTATAGTACAAACCTTCAATTAGTTTGGCGCAGATGGCCTCGTAGCTATTGCGCCATAAACCCCCCAAAATCTCTCTCTCTCTCTAATATACCTGGGTGCAGCCGGACTTGGTAACACAAGCAATCTACTAGAACACGTTCAGGGGACTTGGGGCTTCTTCCACTCAAAGTCTGCGCTGCGTGCTACTTACAAGGAAATCTCCTGATCGGATGTTTCATATTTCCAGATATGAAGTGACTAGATTCTAGGCACCCTCTTTGCGTCCTTCCACCCTAGTTTTTTTTTCGTTCTCAAAATGCTTCAAGCTCGCCATCCGCAATGTAGAGCAAGTCAACGTTTTTTATTTTCCCTTCCGGTGCCCGTACAAACCCACTCGCACCTTGTATGGCGGCAGTGGCAGGCGCCCTCAAGTTTTGCAGGGTGGCTTGGTGTTTTACAAGCCCTCCTACCCTGTCGCATACATTTTTGCCATGCCCTGTTGCCGAAAAGATCCACTTCGTCATCTGGAGCTCACTGCACTGCAACTCGTGAAGTTGGTACCAGATTTTAAAATGGGCGGCCGCTCCAACGATAACGTAAGTGAGGCGAGAGTAGATTGGGGATGCGTTGTTCTTGAGGTGTGGCTTAATTTTTGACAAGGCCAAGCATGCATGCGCCGAGTCATGAGTTACATCGTTGCAAACGGCGGCATAGCTCCGCGTCTGCTTTATTGATGTTACAACCCACGTAAATATGCTGATTTCTTCTACCAATGGTACACTTGTACCTCATCCGTAAGCACCATGGTCCAATTTTCGGCAAAGTGAAAGTGGAAAAGAATGGCACCCCTTTAACAACACTGCTTCACGTTATGTATTTCCTTTGCTTTTACGCGTCGTGTGTAGTTCTGAGGGATCCACTTTATCACAGCCTTGTAAAGCACCTTGATAAACGCTGTGGTCGTCAGCGTCTTCTTAATTAACTCTCCCGATCCCATGTGGCGAAGACTACCTCCTCATCATGTCCAATATCGAATTTTTCCAATTTCGATTCTTCCGCTCTTGGGCACTGGTCACACTTGCCGGGGAAGCAAGGGGAAGTAGGTTGCAGACATACACCGAGAGCCTGCACATCTTCCTCAGGAAGTGAATCCCCTATCATATTGTTTAGCCCCATCAGTCATAGCTGAAAGTTCGCACAGTAGGTATAAACACACATCTTCCGATGTGGCAAGCACTTGACCCATTGAGGCTGCAAAGATATAAACTTTGTGAGGCCAATCGCAGAGCTGGGGTGGGCAAGTTTGTAGACGCCGTATGTTTCGCACAGGGACCGGGCCATGAAACGTTTTGGAACCCATTGGGTCTCTCCTATTTTCACGTGCACATCTTTCTTATTGGGCTTTGCCTTGAGCAATCTAGCTCGTCCGTTTTGTAGTATGCAAGCACTGCATGAACATCCTTTTCACTAACCTTGCAGCCACCGTAGGGCTCCAGTGTGGAGTTCCGGGCGAACTGCTTGGCACCCGGTCGTGCACCCGGCACGCCGCGGTCGCAGACGACGCAGATGTTCCCTATACGGTAGCGGTTTCTCGCTGGTCAAAGCTTCGAATGCCCTCCGGATCCATTGGGGTCGGGGCAGCGCTGGATATGGCGAGGGTCCGGGGAACCATGCCTGGGCGTGCCGCATGGCCAAGGGCAGCCGCATTCTTGCGCTGCTTAACGGCCCGCCGCACTGTGACGTCATCTTCACGCTGTGCAGGACCCGCCTCGAGAAGTGCGAGAAACTCGGCAACGCGCCGCTTCCATTCGAGGGCCGCTGCAGGGCGGGGGCGAGCCGGATCAGGGATACTGGGCTTGGTAACATTGCCCTGTTCATTGCCAAGACAGTCGAAAAAGCCCGGGGGGAGCGAAGCTCCGTGCTGAGCCTTGGCTAGCAGGAAGGAGGGTTCAGGTCTGGGGGAAATGACCCCTGAGGACCGGCGGCAGGTATGCTTTGCACAGGGACCGAGTCATGAAGTGTTTTGGAACCCATTGAGTCACTCCTTCAATTTTCATGCGCACATCTTTCTTATTGGGGCTATGCCTTGAGCAATCCAGCTCGTCTGTTTTGTAGTATGCAAGCACTGCATTAACATCCTCTTCACTAACCTTGCACCCACCGTAGGGCTCCAGTGTGGAATTAGGAAGAGGACTCACTGTTTTTTAGTATCAGAGAACATGGTTTGTTTTTAGTAGAACTGATTTAAGTAAAGCGAGCAAAGGCATGTGCGCCTTCGACTGTCGTTCGATCAAGGAGTAGCAATTGCCCGCACCAAGCGTCGGTCCAAGAGGGGGGCTCGTCTTTTTATGACCCCACGACAGGGCGCGACGTCCCCACGGCTCCCCGTCCCTCTGTGGTTTCTTGGAAAGGGGCGCCTTGCCTCGGTCTCGGCTCGTCTTAGGAGTCGTTTACTCCTCCTTCTGCCCGGCTCGGGCATCCTCAAGTTCTCTTCTTTTTTATTTTACAACACATTCTCCCCCAAAATGACTGCATCATTTTTTGTCCCGGTGTGCGATATCTACAAGGTATAATAACTGTATGGGTATTCTGAGTGTTGACACTCCGGGCATCTTGAGCAGGCATGATCATACTTTGCTGTCTCTTCCAGGAAACACCTTCTGGATCCTAGCAAGTCTTCACTGCTGTCGGGGTCGCAGGCCGTCGCAGAGAAGACCAGATCACCCCCTTTCAGCAGTTTTCTTTGGCATTGTTTCTGGCTTTGCACGTTCCTCAGTTCCATCCGAGGGGTCGTACAGGCGAGCCGTTGTTTTTAGAACGGATCTCTTCATGCTCATTCCAGGATTTGGTTGCATAGTCGTCGATGGGGTGATTGTCAGGTGATCAGTGTTGGGGCTCCACGTCAGTACCAACACCTTGAGGATGCCCGTGAGATATCCCAGGTGCTTGGCCTTGCAACTGTCATTCCTGAAGCATTCGTTCATACTCTGGTTATTTGATCATCAAAGGCCTTCAGACCCAGGGCCTCTAAAGCATCTGCGAACCAGCGCATGCAGAGTGGCACGCGCCGAGTCGGGGTTGAGAGGTAATTGGCCGACCACCCAAAGGCCTTTGATATAAATGCCATTTGAGATGTCTGCAAAGCGGGATGTAATATTCTCTTAAATCACGAAGATGGAAGGGACATAACTCCAGCGTCTGAAACACTTACGCCGCCGCCTCACCGACCCCTCGCAGAATTGCCTTGTGCCGTGTGGACCGACAAGGAGGTTCATCGGCGGAATTGCCTTCATTAATAGCTTTCGGGATTTGTAACCCAATTATAAAGGTAAAAGCGACAAGCACGCTTATAAAAGGTACGGAAACACGTCAGTATCGGCCTAACCCAGCGTCTTGTACACCGGGTAAACCAGGTCTCGCTCCTCGAAGTGCTTGCGGCACACAACGGCCAAACCAGGAGACCGTGGCAGGGAAGCAAGCCGAATACTGGATCGCGGAGCGGAGTCCTTCCCCTGACGTCACGGTACACCTCAACCAATCAGGGCGCGGCGACCGCAGCGACGTTTGTGTTCGCCCTCGGGGCTAATAGTATGAAGGGTAGGATAACAGCTTCCACAAGGCTGTGGGACAGGACCATTTAACTGTCTGGAGTTTTATTTAAGCTCACGAGTAGGAGCGGTAAGCTTTTGTCCGGGTCTGTCAAAAATCTGGTGAATTGTTTCCCGGTGAGGTTTTGTACGGCGAGGTTTTGTCCGGCAAGCTTTTGTCCGGTGAGCTTTTGCCCGGTGAGGTTTTGTCCGGTGAGCTTCTGTCTAGTGAGGTTTTGTCCGGTGAGTCCCTGTCTGGGATTCGACATCATCTATGCTCAATGGCACTGCTTTGATGCCTTTTTATTAAGAGAAACCGAAGAAATATCAGGGCTGATATTAGAATTGCTGAGGTGCCCAGTGCCCAGCAGGGCACCAGTGCAGCCCCAGTGCAGCAGTGCAGGGTGCCCAGTGCAGCAGCAGTGCCCAGGGATACTGTGCTCACTTCTCACCCATATGACATAGTTAGGCCTTTGCAACGAGGGACAAATCGCCTTATGTGCAGTTGGCTAGTTCACTAAGTTCACAAAGCTCACGCTGTCTCAGGTTTTAAGACTAGCTGGCAGCATTTTTGACTACGACCGTGCCGTAGTCTATTGATGTTGTGTTTTTGTTGAGGCAAAGCTCACTGTTTTGTGGTTTTGCCAAAAGTGTTCACAGGCCACTGTTTTTGGAACTTGTGAGGGAGTACCGGAGAAACAAGAACCGCGTTTTTTGGCCCGGATAAATGAGATACATTATTACCGCACGAAGCTCAAACTTCAAGACAATGTGACGCAAGTGGTTGGGATAGAATAGAACGCGGAAGTTTGGAAACGTGACGTTACACGAAAGATGAAAGAGAAAATAAATTTCTCTACAAGCCGACGTCCACCTAAGCCTAATATCGTAAAAGCAGAATTTGACATTGCGGACGATTGTGGCATTTATATCAATGAAAGACATTTGTCAGTGAATGAGAATATTGTTTTCGTTCTTGGTGAGAAGCTTTTTTCCTGCTGAAATGGATGCCACAGGCGCCCACAATGCCATTTCTCATTTTGCAATATTGGCTTATGAGAATGCCGGCTGAGACGATAAATTTTGTTTATCTTAATGATATTTTTATCCAAGCAACCTTACCCAAGCAGCACAATATGACCGGCTCAAGCTTGAGCCAGACTGGGCAGTCGGGGAAGTTTCACTGGGACCCGTTGCTCTGGGGCAGGGGGCGCGAGCGCGTTCGCAAGACGCGACCGTGTTATGATGGCTGTACCATCCAGGTGGCTCTGTAACATTCGATTTTGCACGTGCCACGTTCGAATACAAACATATGTCAGCATCTCTAGATACTCAATAACAAAACGTCTCCCCGCAGGGGGCACCTGTGAAAGCAGGTGTTTGGAGAGTGGGGCCTCCACGGACCCCAGCTACGTGGGCCACCATACCCGCACGCAGGGGGCACCTGCCTTGGTAGGTGCTTGGTGTGTGGCGCCACCGCGAACCCCGAGCTATGTGGGTTTACCCACCCACGCCTGGCTGTGCGTGGCTTAACCCGTGTCCGGGGAAAAGGGGACCCTGGTGGTTGAGCTGAACCCGGGGTTTGTTTGGACCCTTCGGGGCCCCCCGGGTGAGGCAATACACCGCTTCGGCCCCTGCTTCTCGTAGACGGGTGTCCTGGCTTGGCCCGACCAGGATGATTCAGTCAGTCGCCTCTTCTACCCTCTTCTTCCTCCTTTTACTTTTCCTTCCACCTCTTTCCCTTTTCTTCTACACTCTCTTCCTTCCTTTTTCACCTTCTTAGGCGGCGAGGGCCAACCTTGAGTGGAAACAGGTCCTGTCCCTGCAACCACACTAGGGTATAGTGCCCGGGCAGCACTGGTAGAGTAATTGTGTCAGCCAAGCCTTTCTTGTTATGGCACATTACCTACCCCCTTGTTGGGCTCCGTGGTGGGCGGTGCACCCGGGCACTGAATTTCCTTCCCATCTATATGGGTTCGCAAACTAAAAAACCTTCTGATCGGGCCCCGAAAAGGGTCCGCACCGAAGTACCGTGTCCATTTGAGATGTCCTTTGTTTCCGAAAAGTTTCCAAAATTTCTAGTTTTACATTCTGAAAATGAAAAGCCACTGGGCAAACTGTCCCCCTTCCTTGTAGCCAAAGTACTAGAAGGCGTTGTTGGTAAGAACTTTCATGCAAAGAAAATGGCATCCGGAGACCTCCTTGTTGAGATCAGTACGAAACAGCAAAGTGATGCCCTCTTGGCTCTCAACTCTGTTTCGGACTATGAAGTCACTGTTACTCCGCATCGCAAACTGAATACTGTCCAAGGGGTTATTTCCGAGGACGACCTGCTAGACTCATCGGACGCAGAGCTTGTGGAGGGCCTGTCCAGCCAAGGAGTTGTCGCTGCGCGACGAATCAATATTCGTCGTGATGGCAACGAACGAAAAACAAAGCACATCATCCTAACCTTTGACAGCACCACTCTCCCTGCGACTGTAAAGGCAGGCTACCTCCAGTGCAGAGTCCGACCCTACGTGCCGAACCCCCAACGGTGCTTCAAGTGCCAGCGGTTCGGCCATGGGTCACGGAGCTGTCGGGGGGCCGACACATGTGCTAAGTGCTCAAGCAAAGAACATGTTGCCGACAACTGCGACAATGAGCCAAAATGTGCGAACTGCGAAGGTAACCACCCTTCATACTCGCGTTCCTGTCCCCGCTGGAAACAAGAAAAAGAAATACTGACGCTGAAAGCCAAAGAAAACATACCATACGCAGAAGCAAAGAAACGATTTTCTTTCTTATCGAAGGGTGGATATGCCGAGGTCGTGCGCAGGGGACCGGCACGACCAGTGACGGCATCGACGGGAACCCAGACGTCTCCGGATGATCTGCGGCTCTCGTTGAAGTCTCCTCCTAAACCCACAGGGACGGTGCCAGTGGCACCAGGTCCCAAGCCCAGGGTGGATGCTGGCTCACTAGCATCCACTTCAGAGCAGGGGAAGGCCCCCCCTGGTCGGTGCCGACCACTCCGCACCTCTGGTCCGAATAGGCCTGGTGAGCCGTCACGGCAGTCGACCCCCCAGGGGCGGCCGTCGGCGACGCATGAGGAGCCCATGGACGAGAGTGGGCCCAGATCCGACGAGGAGGCTCCCTCCTCAGGATCGGTGTTTTCCTTCTCTGCCCCCAGTGACTCCACTGGGAGGCAGGCAGATACGTCGAAAAAGAAAAACGCTCCACGTGTTAAGATTGATTTTAAACCATAGTGATTTCATCTTAAGTTTCGTTCTGTTTTTTCGTTTATTTTTTTATTTTTACCTTTTTATTGCTATGAGTAAACATATGGGTGTCATGCAATGGAACTGTCGCGGCCTTCTTCATAATATTGATGACGTGAACATGTTTCTTGATGAGCTCCGTCCCGTGGCACTCTGTCTACAGGAAACTCATCTCAGTGACAATCATACACAGATCTTACGTCGTCACCAAGTTTTTAGGAAGGATCGCCTTTCCCCCACTCCTTCCGGTGGTGTTGCAGTAGTAGTGCAGAGTGGGGTGGTGTGCGCTCAAGTTCCTCTTCAAACACCACTTGAGGCAGTGGCAGTTCGTGTCCTCTTTGATCGCCTCATCACCATTGTATCGCTCTACCTTCCGCCTAACAGTTCATTGCATCTCCATGAACTCCAAGGCCTCGTAGATCAGCTTCCCAAACCCTTTTTAATCTTAGGTGATTTTAATGCCCATCATCCTTTGTGGGGAAGCTCTCGTCAAGATTCCCGCGGTGGAGTTATTGAACGGCTCCTATCGCTATCTGGACTCTGTCTTTTGAATAAGAGAGAACCAACCTTTTTTAGCTCTGCTCATAACACATTCACATCAATAGATCTTTCCATATCATCACCATCTTTACTTCCATGTTTTTCGTGGAAGGTTTTAAATAATCCTTTTGGAAGCGATCATTTCCCCATCATTTTAGAAACAGTTATACCTCTTCCTTCGCTTTCGACCCGCCTTCCAAGGTGGAAGTTTGAGAAGGCCGACTGGGCTCTGTTTAGTTCAGAAGCTGTGTTTGACCCCTCTTTATTTACTAGTATGTCTGCAGAGGAGGCGACAACTTATGTCACTGAATGTTTAATTAATGCTGCTGCATCTTCTATCCCACAAACATCTGGTAAGCTCCCCAGGAGATGCAAACCCTGGTGGAACGATGAGTGTACAGCCACTCGAAAGGAACAAAATAGGGCTTGGGGAATCTTCCGCCGATATCCGACGCCTCTTAACCTGATAGAATTTAAAAAAAGCAGAGCCAAGGCTCGATGGACGAGAAAACAAGCCAAAAAGACATCGTGGGTTAAATATATTTCAGCCCTAAATAGCTTTGTACCGTTGAAAGAAGTGTGGGACCGCCTGCGGAAGGTCCGAGGAGATTACCAATCTTTTCGAACTCCTCTCTTTTCCTCCTCCTCTGTATCACTCAAAGATCAAGCAAACATCCTTGGCGAACATTTTCAGCTTATCAGTAGTTGCTCAAATTTCAGCGCAAAGTTTAAGAAATTCCGGTCTATTGCTGAAAAGCAGTCAATCTCCATGTTAGGGTCTGCCACTGTTTCATACAACAAACCATTCACTATGGGCGAACTCAAAGTAGCACTTGCTACAAAAAAGCAGGCTGCACCAGGCCCAGATAAAATTCATTATGAAATGCTTAGACACCTGTCCCCTGAATCACTTTGCCATTTGCTGACGTTTTTTAATCACCTATGGAAACAAGCTGCGTTCCCTCAGTGCTGGAAATGTGCTCATGTTATACCTCTCTTAAAACATGGAAAAGATCCCACCATCCCCACAAGCTACCGCCCCATCGCACTCACTAGTTGCCTGGGGAAGACATATGAAAGGCTCATTAATCGGCGTCTTCTTTATTTTTTGGAGGCTGAGAACTTCTTTGATGTTAACCAGTGTGGATTTCGAGAGGGACGATCGACCACAGATCACTTGGTTCGTTTAGAAACCCTTATTCGTGAGGCATTTGTGCACCGACAACATTGTGTTTCGGTATTTTTTGATATGCATAAAGCATATGATACTGCATGGAGGTACGGTATCCTTCGAGATCTGTACAACTGCGATGTGCGTGGTCGATTGCTTCAGTGCATACAAAACTTCCTAACTGAACGAACCTTTCAGGTTCGCTTAGGTGGCACACTGTCAGATCTCTTTTGCCAAGAAAATGGGGTCCCTCAAGGAGGAGTTTTAAGCGTTACCCTTTTTGCTGTCAAAATCAACAGTCTTGCAAGGGTGATACCACCATCGGTATCCTATTCTCTTTATGTAGACGACGTGCAGATCTCCTTCTCTTCATGTAACCTCTCCAGTTGTGAACGGCAACTACAACTCGCTATCAACAGGATGAGCAAATGGGCGGATGAAAACGGTTTCAAGTTTTCTCCCGAAAAAACTGTTTGTGTTCCCTTTTCATTGCGCCGGGGATTGTCTTTGGACCCCACTTTGCATCTCAATAACATAGACATATCTGTTCAGCAGGAACACAAATTTCTCGGTGTAATCTTTGACAGGAAGCTTACTTTTGTGCCACATTTGAAGGAGTTGAAACGCAAATGCTTAAGTTCTTTAAATGTTCTCAAGGTGTTGTCCCACATTTCATGGGATCGGACAGGCGATGCCTCTTACGATTATACAACTCCCTAGTTCGGTCTCGCCTTGACTACGGTGCAGTCGTGTATGATTCGGCACGATCCTCTACTTTGAAGATGCTAGATCCCGTTCACCACTTAGGGCTCAGACTTGCCTCCGGTGCATTTCGCACATCACCTGTGTTAAGCCTCTATGCCGATACACATCAGATGTCGCTTGAGAAACGCAGACAGTACCTGAGTCTTTGTTATGCTTATCGGGTCTATTCTAATCCACAACACCCAGTTTACAGTGCCATTCATACCTGTCGTTTCTCTCGACTTTTTGAAAACAAGCCGAGCATTGTACGGCCACTCAACTTTCGCATTCAAAATTTCAGTGCTTCCCTTCATGTCCCACTTCATGATGTTGCCGTGCTAAATCACAGGAACAGAGTTGCTCCAGACGTCTCCGGATGATCTGCGGCTCTCGTTGAAGTCTCCTCCTAAACCCACAGGGACGGTGCCAGTGGCACCAGGTCCCAAGCCCAGGGTGGATGCTGGCTCACTAGCATCCACTTCAGAGCAGGGGAAGGCCCCCCCTGGTCGGTGCCGACCACTCCGCACCTCTGGTCCGAATAGGCCTGGTGAGCCGTCACGGCAGTCGACCCCCCAGGGGCGGCCGTCGGCGACGCATGAGGAGCCCATGGACGAGAGTGGGCCCAGATCCGACGAGGAGGCTCCCTCTTCAGGATCGGTGTTTTCCTTCTCTGCCCCCAGTGACTCCACTGGGAGGCAGGCAGATACGTCGAAAAAGAAAAACGCTCCACGTGTTAAGATTGATTTTAAACCATAGTGATTTCATCTTAAGTTTCGTTCTGTTTTTTCGTTTATTTTTTATTTTTACCTTTTTATTGCTATGAGTAAACATATGGGTGTCATGCAATGGAACTGTCGCGGCCTTCTTCGTAATATTGATGACGTGAACATGTTTCTTGATGAGCTCCGTCCCGTGGCACTCTGTCTACAGGAAACTCATCTCAGTGACAATCATACACAGATCTTACGTCGTCACCAAGTTTTTAGGAAGGATCGCCTTTCCCCCACTCCTTCCGGTGGTGTTGCAGTAGTAGTGCAGAGTGGGGTGGTGTGCGCTCAAGTTCCTCTTCAAACACCACTTGAGGCAGTGGCAGTTCGTGTCCTCTTTGATCGCCTCATCACCATTGTATCGCTCTACCTTCCGCCTAACAGTTCATTGCATCTCCATGAACTCCAAGGCCTCGTAGATCAGCTTCCCAAACCCTTTTTAATCTTAGGTGATTTTAATGCCCATCATCCTTTGTGGGGAAGCTCTCGTCAAGATTCCCGCGGTGGAGTTATTGAACGGCTCCTATCGCTATCTGGACTCTGTCTTTTGAATAAGAGAGAACCAACCTTTTTTAGCTCTGCTCATAACACATTCACATCAATAGATCTTTCCATATCATCACCATCTTTACTTCCATGTTTTTCGTGGAAGGTTTTAAATAATCCTTTTGGAAGCGATCATTTCCCCATCATTTTAGAAACAGTTATACCTCTTCCTTCGCTTTCGACCCGCCTTCCAAGGTGGAAGTTTGAGAAGGCCGACTGGGCTATGTTTAGTTCAGAAGCTGTGTTTGACCCCTCTTTATTTACTAGTATGTCTGCAGAGGAGGCGACAACTTATGTCACTGAATGTTTAATTAATGCTGCTGCATCTTCTATCCCACAAACATCTGGTAAGCTCCCCAGGAGATGCAAACCCTGGTGGAACGATGAGTGTACAGCCACTCGAAAGGAACAAAATAGGGCTTGGGGAATCTTCCGCCGATATCCGACGCCTCTTAACCTGATAGAATTTAAAAAAAGCAGAGCCAAGGCTCGATGGACGAGAAAACAAGCCAAAAAGACATCGTGGGTTAAATATATTTCAGCCCTAAATAGCTTTGTACCGTTGAAAGAAGTGTGGGACCGCCTGCGGAAGGTCCGAGGAGATTACCAATCTTTTCGAACTCCTCTCTTTTCCTCCTCCTCTGTATCACTCAAAGATCAAGCAAACATCCTTGGCGAACATTTTCAGCTTATCAGTAGTTGCTCAAATTTCAGCGCAAAGTTTAAGAAATTCCGGTCTATTGCTGAAAAGCAGTCAATCTCCATGTTAGGGTCTGCCACTGTTTCATACAACAAACCATTCACTATGGGCGAACTCAAAGTAGCACTTGCTACAAAAAAGCAGGCTGCACCAGGCCCAGATAAAATTCATTATGAAATGCTTAGACACCTGTCCCCTGAATCACTTTGCCATTTGCTGACGTTTTTTAATCACCTATGGAAACAAGCTGCGTTCCCTCAGTGCTGGAAATGTGCTCATGTTATACCTCTCTTAAAACATGGAAAAGATCCCACCATCCCCACAAGCTACCGCCCCATCGCACTCACTAGTTGCCTGGGGAAGACATATGAAAGGCTCATTAATCGGCGTCTTCTTTATTTTTTGGAGGCTGAGAACTTCTTTGATGTTAACCAGTGTGGATTTCGAGAGGGACGATCGACCACAGATCACTTGGTTCGTTTAGAAACCCTTATTCGTGAGGCATTTGTGCACCGACAACATTGTGTTTCGGTATTTTTTGATATGCATAAAGCATATGATACTGCATGGAGGTACGGTATCCTTCGAGATCTGTACAACTGCGGTGTGCGTGGTCGATTGCTTCAGTGCATACAAAACTTCCTAACTGAACGAACCTTTCAGGTTCGCTTAGGTGGCACACTGTCAGATCTCTTTTGCCAAGAAAATGGGGTCCCTCAAGGAGGAGTTTTAAGCGTTACCCTTTTTGCTGTTAAAATCAACAGTCTTGCAAGGGTGATACCACCATCGGTATCCTATTCTCTTTATGTAGACGACGTGCAGATCTCCTTCTCTTCATGTAACCTCTCCAGTTGTGAACGGCAACTACAACTCGCTATCAACAGGATGAGCAAATGGGCGGATGAAAACGGTTTCAAGTTTTCTCCCGAAAAAACTGTTTGTGTTCCCTTTTCATTGCGCCGGGGATTGTCTTTGGACCCCACTTTGCATCTCAATAACATAGACATATCTGTTCAGCAGGAACACAAATTTCTCGGTGTAATCTTTGACAGGAAGCTTACTTTTGTGCCACATTTGAAGGAGTTGAAACGCAAATGCTTAAGTTCTTTAAATGTTCTCAAGGTGTTGTCCCACATTTCATGGGATCGGACAGGCGATGCCTCTTACGATTATACAACTCCCTAGTTCGGTCTCGCCTTGACTACGGTGCAGTCGTGTATGATTCGGCACGATCCTCTACTTTGAAGATGCTAGATCCCGTTCACCACTTAGGGCTCAGACTTGCCTCCGGTGCATTTCGCACATCACCTGTGTTAAGCCTCTATGCCGATACACATCAGATGTCGCTTGAGAAACGCAGACAGTACCTGAGTCTTTGTTATGCTTATCGGGTCTATTCTAATCCACAACACCCAGTTTACAGTGCCATTCATACCTGTCGTTTCTCTCGACTTTTTGAAAACAAGCCGAGCATTGTACGGCCACTCAACTTTCGCATTCAAAATTTCAGTGCTTCCCTTCATGTCCCACTTCATGATGTTGCCGTGCTAAATCACAGGAACAGAGTTGCTCCTTGGGACGATGTCCCAATCGTTTGCGACTGGACACTTAAAAAATACAGTAAGCGGGTTACCTCCCCACAAGTTCTCCAGCAGGAGTTCCTTTCATTGCAGGAGACATACAGAGGTTACACTGAATTCTATACCGATGGGTCGAAATCCTCGTCTTTTGTTGGCTGCGCAGTATATTCTGGTTCCTTCATGAAATCTCTTCAACTTAACTGTGTGGCAAGCATCTTTTCTGCAGAGCTTTATGGCATTTTACTATCTGTTGATCACATACTAAAAAACAATATAAGGAAAGCTATTCTCTTTGTTGATTCTCAAAGCGCATTACTGGCTGTGTCCTCACTGCTCCCTACAAAAAAATCTTCTTACTCTGCATGTACGAGGTAAATTATATGGAGCCCTCCAACTCGGACATGACATAAAATTTTGTTGGGTACCGAGTCATGTCGGGATTCCAGGGAATGAGAAAGCCGATAGATTGGCTGCATCTGCCAAGGACTTAGTAGCAACTTGTGGATTACCTCATCAAGATCTGAAACCGTTTTTGAAGAAATCACTCTTGATGTCATGGCAGTCGGAGTGGGACAGAGAGTATGACAATAAGCTTCATGTCATAAAGCCCATTTTGGCCCTGTGGGAGAGCTCGTTTCACAGGGAACGCCGTGTAGAGGTTCTGCTCTGCCGCCTAAGAATTGGCCATACACGCTTGACGCACTTGCACCTTCTTCGTGACGAAAATGTGAAGCTTTGTGCCCATTGTGGGAAAGGACTTACAGTGTTACACATTTTATGGCATTGCCCTTTTTACCACCAATTGCGCCGGTCTAGCTTCCCTGAACTTTTTAGAGGTTATCTTCCCTTTCATCCAATGTTTTTACTTAGTGACTGCCCTTTAGTGCCTTTTCACCGTGTTCTTGACTACCTAAAGAAAACTGGCTACCTACACCAGTTGTAATTTTTTATACTGTTATCTTAAACCTTTTTGTTTAGTGCAAGCTAAACAACATTGAATTGGCGCAATATGACCTCCGTTGTCAATGCGCCACTAAAACCCTAATCATCATCATCATCAACAAAACGTCTAAGAAAAAAAAAAGAATTATGCAGCTCGTGGCCTCAGCGTCCCATTAAACATTCCTTTCAGCTTTAATATTTGCATTGCTTTCTTTCATGCTTACGCGAGCATGTACGTGTCACTTTACGTGATAGCGAAGCCAAAGCTACTTGCAAAAGCACGTTTCCCCGAACGATGCTCGCACTGCACGAGCGCACGTGCTTGGCAGCGACACTGAAAGCTCGGAGCTCGCTCTTGTAGCCTCTGCTGCGCTGGCACTTATAATGGAACAGAGTATAAAAGACTGTAGTGGGGAAGCGCAATGACACAAACGCGAGCCAAATATTATATTTTGCTCGCCCGGAGCGCTGGTCAAAACTTGAGCACTACGGGCCTATGGCGCTAGGCAGCCCCATCCTGGTATACCAGTCTGATGGCCTCCGGCAGTTTCCTGTATAGCCATGGACTGGCTCACCGCTGGAATTATGGCCTGGGCCAGGCGGGAAGCTCAGTGGTACCCCACGCTTGACTCTCTATTGTATATACAGCATCAGCCAGGTTAGTGGCGGAGTTGTCAGCCAAGCTTGGTGAGACAATAGAAATTGAACCCGGACCAGCAGGGTAGTTACCCGGTCAGCCCAAGTTGGCTATACGGTCAAACGGACCCCACTGCCAAGGCTGTACCTGAAGTCAGTTACGACCAAAAGTCAAAAGTCTTTATTTCTCTCCGCTTGAAGAGGGGAGGCAGAATAAAAAGCAACACAGTGTTGCTTGGCGAGCCTCTGCCTCCCCTACAGCAGCAGAAAAAAAAACATACATACAAATGCACAGTCTCTACACCAATAAAAAAGAAAATAAGTGAGCTAAATCGTACAATCGATTTATGCTTTAACTATTCAGAAACATATTTAAGAAAATCATTAACAAAAACAGAACATACATCCTTCCAAGTTCAAACCAAAATATTTATATTTAATTCACTGCAACAATTTAAAAGGCGCGTTAGTGTATGTCTAAACATTTGATTGCCGTAATGTGTGGCATTGTGTGGCTTGCCATGTGTGGCAAGTCAATTATATAAATAGGCTGCTGGGGGGGCTAATTGGTTGCTCAGCTCCTTGGCCTGATGCACTAAGCTGATTGCCAGGTGGGTCGTTTGGCTGGGCTGACAGTGTGGCCTGGTCCAGGAGCTTCTTGGCCATCCTCTCAGCCCTGCCCGCCTCCCGATCCGGGGCCCCATCCAGGAAGTCGCCGATGGCCCGCTCAACATCTGGCATCTTGGCCGCAACTTGGCTAGTGATAATGGCTGCAGAACAAGAAGCAACAAGAGTAGAGATTACAAAAACAAGTTCTGAAAAACTGTGTACCTTATGTACAGTTGTAAATGTGCAACTAAAAGTGTTCATAAGGAAGAACTTAAATTTTTTTGGTGTGGTGAATTAAAACACCTTAGTAATACTGACAGTTCAAAGTTACAGGAATTCATAAAATGACCGAATATAAACCAGCCCTTATATTCAATCAAAAGTTTTAAAAAAGCTTAAACTTGCATAGAAAATCATTGAGAGCAGGTACTGTACCACTATTGACAAGTTTAAAGTCAGAATGTTTTCCTTCCAAAGGATCCAGCAATTATAGTGTTAGAATACCATACCTAAGCAACTTGCACTGTTAAGAAAAGAGCGCTGTTGTCACCGCGCATGCAGTAAATTCGAACAGTGTATTGGGTTTTGGGGTCCGCTATTTTCACTAATTTAAGGATATAGCATGGGTGCAGAAAATCCTCCTAATCTGCCTTGCGTCGTTCCCTCGAGATGGCTAAGGCCAACCAGAGCCACACACGTTAATAGACTTAACAGTCATTGCAGCTCCCAAGCAAGAATGTGGTGGCTGCATCCTGGCGACTCCTATTCTTGTCCTTGTTTTTTCGGCGCCTATCTTCAATCCTATTTTTGGTACAGAAAACAGTTTCACTATCGCAGGAGGCGCAAGGAGTGAGTGCAGGTCACAAACTATCATAAAAGCCCAATAACATGGACAGTGCTTTCCAGCTGCTCGCAACAAGCAGAGTTCTCAATGACAGTAATATCAGACCGCTTACTTGAACACTGACTGAAGTTCTAAATTAATTTTAAAATGTTACTCAGACAAGAGCTTCCTTTCTGCCAGGTTACCAAGTTTCATATGCAGAATAAAAACTGAAATGATGTCTGGTGGCCTTGGTGGTCTACAAATGTGGGACGTCTGCCTTTTGGGTTGTGGCAAAGAGATCCTACTTTGTAACTTTCTGGTGAAATCTCCACTAACATCCGTAGTATAGGCTGCCCGCATGTGTACTAAAATTGGGTATATACTGTTCTAAAACTTTTCCTATTCTCCAAAATATTATATGCAGACGCTGTTCAGAGATAAAATGAAAGATTATATCATTATAACAAATTGAAATGAGAATCTCACCAACTGCCACGCTGCACATGTGCGTGCCCCGGAATGCCCGCTCTGCCCACGGCGCCCACAGATGCTGAAGTTGATTTGGACGTTTTTCCGTATCAACTTCTCCATCGTCCGGTGGGCAGCCTTCACCAATGTCTTCCCCCCCAGGCTTGAGAGCTGCTCTTTCAGTTGAAATAGAAACATACAAAGCCTCGCTTTACTACACTTTGTTCAGTCAAATAACCTTAGGTTGAATATTAGGAGTACAAACTTGGTGTACTCAATGCTACAGTTTAATCTAAACAATGTGAAACTTATGTGAACTACCATCATCCTATTGAGTCAACTCATGCTATATAATTGACACCCATTTAAAACTCGAAATTAGATGTTTCTTGTACCATACAACTTAAATGTACATATTTATGTGAAATATAAAACTGAAATCAGGGAACCAAAAATATTTATATGCAGCTATTAGGTTCTGCCTTCCAAGGCTCTCGATGATGCATTTCTTAATTTAGAGTTTCAAATTCATATGCTGTCTGCTGTCCTTCACAATATTTTGATTCTTTCATCCCAAGGACTGCTAATGGCTGCAACCACCTGCCTACCTCCATCGCCACAATCACAGACGCTGCCGCATTCAAGTCTGCCATTGAGAACTACTATGTTAACTAGTATATGTTGAATTATATTTTTGTACTTCTGTTTTTCCCCCACTCTCTTCTGTAGCATCGTGTGGCATTGAAGGTATTGAAATAAATAAATATATGTGAGATCCTGGAATGTATAGTAAACTATATGTGCCGCCAACAACAAATTTTGCAAACCCCAATTTATGCGAATCACCTACAATCCACGAAATATAAGTCTTGCGACTAATTTGCGAAAGAAAGTCAACCCAACGGAAGCTATATTTCTATCCTTCCCTTCGATGAACATTTTTGCCCGCAAAGTCCCTCACAGTATAAAATTCTAAATCGACACATATTACAAAAATATATGATATATGTGGCATCATATATATGTTCAAAATCATTGAGTTCTTTACTTTCATGATAAGTTCTTTGCTTTTATGATAGAAACAGTTACCAGGAGATGGTGACTGGCCATCTTATACTTTGCTTACTGCATAAACCAGCAGAGTTTTGTGGTGATCAGGAAACTGTAGTGAAAGTAATGAAGCTAATGTAACCGACCAGAGGAACACTTTATCTGTTTGCAACCTTCCATCATTTTTTCTCATTCTTTATTCGTTGTGCACTGGGAGCCTCTATACATCCCATGCATGGGTTTATTACAGAAAAGTGAAGGCGTGATAAAAGAAGGGCTAGGAGACAGTTTAAAAGCAAATACAATATATAGCCCAGTATAAAAGACTCTACAGCTATTTAAAATTAAAACTTTAATACTAACCTAAGTTTATCAGAATAAGTTCTATCACTTCAGCTGCTTTTCTGAATAGTTTAGACAAACAAACAAAAAAGCGCCAGATAATCACCAGAACAGCCTGGTCAGCTGCATTCGCAAGGCGAGTTTCCGCCGCCTCAAAATCTGCCATTGTAGGCAACGACAGGGCAAATATCGCTTGCGGAGCGGGCAAGTCGGGGTGCTTTTGGGCTTGATTCAGATCCGCCATTCGAGCTAGAAGTTCCTGCTGCGTTGCCATGATGCTGGCCCCCTGCTCCTTGAGCTGTCGCAGCTCGAACCATACTTGCAGAAGCACTTGCATGTGTTCTTGCTCATATGCTGATAAAGGGTAGGAAAAGAAAACTTTATAGGTTTCGCGAGAAAATGCAACAACAATTAGAAAAGGGCTATGGTTTGATTAAATTGCCACAAGCATTATGCAACCTTACCCAGCAAACCCAGGCTCAAATGCATTGGGCAATACTATTAGTGTAGAAGGTAATAACTAACGATAAACTGAACGAGAGCAAACCAACTGAAATAAACTAATTTTAAATAAATAATGAATACTAATTTTTTATGTCCAAATGGTATTTAGTTGAAATTTTGCTAACCTACGAGCTAAAAAGGTTGTATTGATCAATTGTGATATACTAGCCAGAGCTCTCGCATAATCCACTACCGTAAAATTCCGAGCGAACGCCCACGTTTGAAGGATCGCCCACACCCCCTTTTTGTCCAACATCGGTTGGGAACGGTATTCCGATACATCGCCCTCCCCCCGATTCCCGCCGGACGTCACGCGATGTCCGACGGGAATCGCGTGTCAACGGCGCGATCTGCGGTCCCGCGTTTTTGTCTGCGATCTGCGCTCGTGAAATGCGTGAAATGCAAATCTGCTGCGTTTGCGATCTGCGCTATCCGTTCCCGAGTTTTTAGCGGATTCCCGTGTTTTTGCCCGCGATATCGATTCCTAGCTGTAACACGCGCGAATTGTTCCGCGTGTATTATTGCATCGTGAAATGCGATTCTGCTGCGGCCGCGATCTGCTTGATTTGTTTCCGTGACATGCGGGTTTGCAGTGGATTCCCGCGTTTTCGTCCGCGATCTGCGCACGTAATATCGGTTTCCGCGGTATCCGTTCCCGTGAGATGCGAGTTCTCGGCGGGTTTCCGCGGGTCCATCGCGCTGTGAAACGCGCGAATCTGCTGCGTCTGCAACCTGCGGTATCCTTTCCCGTGACACAGGAGGTCGTAATGAATTCCAGCGTGTTTATCGAATCGTGAAACGCGAATTCGCCGTGTCCGTGATCTGCAGTATCAGTTCCCGCGTCACGCGGTTTGTAGCGGGTGCCCCGGTTCTTATCATTATTTCTGATAAAATTTTGCTGAGGCATCCCCAAAGATAGCCCACTCCATGTTTTTCACCATTTATCTCTTAATTTTGGGTGGGCGTTCGCTCGGAATTTTACGGTAAGAGCATTTAGCCTTCTCGTGTCAAATTAGGGTGTTGTAGAACATTCGTGCATTTTAATAAATAAAATTGATAGTGGGCTCGAGTTTATAATAGTTTTCTTATGAACTCACACTTGTAACTTCGCCCTTAAGGCTGGTTCACAATGAGCATTTCTTGCATTTCATTACAAACTGTTATGAGTGACAATCGTCCCTAATCATAGTGACCAACAATGCATTGCCAATCAACTCTCTGGTTGCTATGGTTATGGGGTGGTCATAACTCGTAGGAGTTCATAACATAACAAAGAAATCACAAGGTGAACCGGCCTTTAGTGTGCATAACAGTGAAAGATCATGAGCCAGGATAAACAAGTCGGTGGGTCATCGTAAGACACCATTTTTAAGGAGTAGTGGAAAAGGCTGTAAAAATCGTCACAAGGTTATATGGACTATAGACTGCCTCCAAAGAAACCTTCATGTAATTGCAATGCCTGTAGCTAGGGAAGGTGCATGCAGTGGTTGCTTATTAACCATGCATTATAAAGGGTTTCCACTGGCAGCTTTTCATAGTTGACCGCTAAGAACCCCGGCCGTTCTCCCAGTAAAACATCACCTTACAGCCACAAATTTCAGGAGACTCCTCGGCAAATTTCAGGAAATGAGGTGAGGTTTGCTCACCGTGTTTCTTTTATTTATTTATTTATTCTTGAGTTCAAGATACCTACCAACAGCTAAACGCCTTACCAGTGGTACACCATAATACATTCCCAACAAAACAAGTAATGCAAGCACTGCAATAATAATAGTACAAAGACAACATTGGAATGCAGATGTCCTATGTCATTTTCGCTAATACTACATTTTTAAAAATCGCTAAAACTAATACTAGTACAAAGACATCATTGAAATGCAGATGTCCTATGTAATTTTTGCTACTACGAAGTCTTTAAAATCGCTAATATTCATAAAGTGGATGAGATTAAAACCTTTTTTGCCAACCCCTGGCATGCATAATGTGAAAAAATGTGGTGATATAATCTTCCTAAACTACTTCACACCGAACTTTGAGAGGCATCTAGAAAATTGATGGGCAAAATCTTTGTGCACTAATGATCTAAAGAAGGGGCACTGAGGTATTTTTTTTAAGATAAAGATTGTTTTTGATGTTGGACTGTAAAAGTCTTAGTTAATACATGCATTAGGTTCTAGATTACAAAACCTCCTATTCAACCCAGGAGAATAGAAGACCAGGCAGACCATTTTTTTCTCAGACGACACTCTCTGGACCAATGAATATTCTAAAATATATGCAGACTCTTAACGATTTCATTATAACTCAATTTGAGAAGACTCTGATACGCCTACGTACGGATTTGGCCGCGGGGAACGCCATCGCTTGCAATTGGCCGACAGCGCCCTTTGTCGACTACCTTTTCGGCGAGATTACCCGGAAAAAAGCCGCGTCGGCGATCTTAAAATGCTTATTCAGTAGGTTGAGCTATAAAGAAACAACGATAAAGAAACCAAGAAACAAACAAACAAAACAAAGAAGCAAAACAACTGCTTGCAGCAAACTTACTAGACATGGAAATTCGTGTTGTCTCCGGTTGCCTCCTTCTAGTCGCTGGCTCTTTTGGGGACCAAATCTCAAGCAGAGCTAGAAAAAAACTTGTCAAGCATGAGGTTCGAATCTCAGGAGCATGGGCGAACAGTTGCTGTCCAGTAGTGAGGGAGACAATCATGGTTTAACCAATGAGTCCTTTCTGTCAAGCATTTTCAGCGAACTGCATAGTAGACACTATACTCGTTTCTCCTCAAGAAAAAAATGTTTCATGCAGAGTTTGGTTCTCCGAGAAGAAAAACTATGCTTTTGCATTTGAAACAAGTTTGTTATGATAAAATACCGAATTACTGATTCTAAATGCACATAGGAATTTAAATTTATATATATATATATAGCAGAAAATTTTGAATTCTCTGCAAGCAGCTCAACTCTTTTTACTGCAGTTCTCAAAGCAAAAACATATATGGTGAATTCTCTACAAACCATTAGTGAAATGGAATATGCAAGGACAAAATAAGGCACCATCTGCTAATCAATTTGTCGGCAAACAAACATGCAACTGTGACACACTTACGCGTGAGCTGGAGTCCTCGGGTATCTCCAAAGGCCTCTTGTTGGCTGGCTGTTGGGCGGGGCTGCGCCTGGGCACGACTGAGAAATTGCAGGATCAGCCACTTACAAAAATGCTTACAAGCACTGTAAAAAATGTATGCTTCTGGCGATAACAGTGGAACCTCGTTGATATGCTCCTGGCTTTTACGTTTAAAATCACCGGTCCCCGGCTTTTACATTCACAATCACTGGTCCCGCCAAACGCCCAGATGAATGTGTGCATTAATTTCTGGCTCATTACGTTTGCCTTCCCAGTTCTTGTGCCCAAAGAAACTGACGATGCACGCCCCGAATTGACACTGCGCCACACGTGGTACACCACCACGAGCAGGAGCTCGTGGTAGTGAGTAGGAGCTCAGGAACGCGCCGGGTTCGTGGCGCAAGCCGAGACCTAGGTCAACGTCGATGTCGCCTTCGAGGGCGTCTGCCGGACGTGACCAGGAGTTGAGCAGCGAACGCTTTTCAGCAGAAAGCGTTGGAAGCGCTCTGGAAAAAGACGAAAAAAATGAAGAGCTCGATGCGTTCGCGAAGGGAAGGGCTGATTCCAAGCATTCCTCGGAGACGAAAGAAATTTGCGAGGAAAAGTCCCCGCCGCAGACCGAGGAGTCGGTCAGCCATCTGTGATGGAAGCGACCTTGCAGCGGCCGAATGGTCTCTACCACGATTTTTGACTCGGGAAGTAAGGATGAATTCACCTCTTTTGCTTGGGTTTTGGCCCGCATTCCGTGCATATTTTGTTTGGCTACCGATCGTATCTTAGAGGTGCCGAAAAGTGAGAGGAGGTTTCGCGTCAAAGGAAAGTTCTGCGACGAGTGACTTAAGCGCGATGTCTGGTATCTTGAAATGAGGACGTACGCTGGGAAGGATGTTGAGCCTGGCCTTAAAAAAAAATAGTGTTTTCGTGTTAAACAAATCACAGGTTCCGAGAACATAGGTGCGGATTACATGAGCCGCCCAGTCTAGTCTTGATCAAGTGTGGTTTACATTAGGTGATGAATTCATGCGATCTGAAATATTTGTCCTTCAATTGTTTTCTGTGTATGTTTATTAATATGTGTAATCTTCGCGCACCTAAAATAGTTTTTTTTTTTTCTGAAAAACAAAAAACTTCTAAATGGGGACTCTTGTGATGTGCGCGTAGGACACCGTGTGGTCTTTTTGGATTGACGCGCCGGAATTCGTGCAACGCGAGCCCCGTGGCCCGGGCAGTGGGATATAGAAGAAAAAGAGGAGCGTGGGAAGACGTCGGCCAGTGTTGGTTGGCAGAGCGGCGTTCGGAGAACCGGTGGTCACGGCGGTTAAAGCAAAACATCGGTGACCAGAAGGCTTCGGGCGCGGAGGTGAACCCGTCGGGCGTCCAGACCCGTGGTTCGCCCCAGACCTCCACCAAGTCCTCCTGCCGTTGCCAGACAGCCATCTCCGACCGCGGCGGCGGTCATAACCTCTCCACGGTCACCACGTCGGCCCTTCAAGAACACGCTGGCCCTGGAACGCTGAAGCCGAAGCATCTTTCCATAGGTCACTACGCCCACGACACTCCACTGATCCAGGACTTCCACGCCGCCGGCCGCATCGCCACGAACCGTTGAAATCTTTGATGAACTGCACTTCGGGTGCTTTTCCTAACGGTGTATTGGAACGATAGGGACACCGCAAGCGACAATTTTGTTTTAAGGTACAATTTAGTATTTAGCGCGGTGCAACGTATCTCCTCTAGATAATTTCCTGTATATCTGTATTATTGTTGTTTTGTTCTTTTTAATAGAGTGATTTGTCTTTCCTGGTAAAATGGCTTCGTCTTTTTTCCACGTGATTAATTCCCAGTTTGTAATTTAATCATTAAGCATAACGAAGTTTACTCCCCGTCACTCAGAACCATAACAGAGTGGTTGGAGTATTGATTTTGTGAACACGCGTATCATTGCAATTGAACCCAATCCCCGGCAAAGACTTTTCTTAAAATCCTATTTCGATATATGTAGGGACACATTGACTTACTAAAACGGTGTTTAAATGATAGCCTTGTTTCGAAAATTTTCAGGAAATAGAGTACCTTGTATACTGTAATGAACATTTTCCACAATACTCAAGGTGCCACCATTTTTATACCACAAAATATGTTGAGAAATGCTCTTTTGTATAGCCAATAATGCCTGCAAATGTTTACAACAGAACCCGTAATAGTCTATTTTAGCCTAGACCGTTTGGCGTGAAATGACCCTGCATAGAACCGTACACGCGCGGAAATCAGATGCTAAGAATGGAAAACATAAAAGTAAAACGAAAATGTGATCACGAGAAAGAAGGTTGTTTATGGAAGTGAAGGTAGCCACCTTACACCAAAAATCTTAGTTTCGTTTTTCGAGTTGATTTTTGGGTCCAATTGTAACATGCACATTAGTTTTGGCCCCTATTTTTGTGAATAAAAGTGAGTTAAAATTGTGAAACACAGTATTTGTTTTCTTTTACGTGCTGTGAATTTCATCGCTCAGATGGTGAATGATTTCATTATTCATTTACTTGTCAGTCCTTGCGCTGCACCCCTCTGCCTCCGTAGTTCACTAGTTTTCTGTGACAGCAACAGCCGAACATTCTTCATCGATCCTGCGATATCTTCCTTGCTAAGTCCTCTTGTCTTGGCATAATGCCTGTAAAATTCTGAGAAAAAAAAATCACTCATTAGTTCAATGCCAAAACGAGTTTTCACTTTAACTGATGACGAACAGGGCGACACCCATTGTGCAACGTAGTTTGCAGACCGAATCATCCCAACAAGCACTAGTGGCTCATATTCAGCGAGCGCTGGCACTTAGCCACACGGGCACCGGCGACCTGGACTGAAGACGCGCCAATAAATTGTTTTTTCTTACTCGTTTTGACAATCCAATGCTGTCACATTCTAGAAACGTTCATGTTGCCACCCATGTTATCCTACTGTTTCTGCAGTGTGACATGAGCGTCGGGCAACAGAGCGAACGTCCAACAAGTTGACTGAATGTTGATAAGCTTGTGTAGATATTGCTGCCACACAGATGATGGTGAAGACACGGTAGAGACTCCTCGAGCTTTCCTTCTTCCCCGATGATGCGTAGCTGATCTTATTGTAAGCCGACGTGGTCGCACTCGGTTATACTTTCTTTCTTTCTTTCCTTTCTTTCTTTATTGATTTTGCAGGCCGTGGCCGGCAGGGCGGTAGAGGAAAAAGGCATTACTGCCTGACGAGCCCTCTCCGCCCTTTTACAGTTCGACAGCATTGAAGAAAACACAAAAAAAAAAAAAACACAAGAATAAACATCATATGATAGAAATGAACACTTTAAAATACAACAAAGTGCTATACCAATGACTGGACACACTTATTCTATCAGAAAAAAAAAATAGTTGACACAATACACGAGCAAACATCACAAAAAGCACGCACATACAAAGGGGATTACACTATCCTAAAACATTTACCCTGAAACAGGTTTCGTCTATACAAAAAAAAAAAAAAAAAGTTTACATAACAAAAATAGAAGCACTCTATATGTACCAAAAATACAGGCATTAATCATTTACATGTATTCACAGCAGCACATCCGGCAACACAACAAGAGTATTCACAGGTTATATGCAGTTACTCGATATAATGCCTGATTGCGTTCCTATTAATTTTTAAAAGCTATGTTTTTACTTATGAGAACACGTTTGACATTGGTCTTATATTTTAGAAAACTGTCTGAATAATTACATTCTCCTTCCAAGGTATTGAGAAGACCGGTTATTTGGTAGTTAAGTTTTTGCATGCCATAATTCGTTCGAATCCTAGGCATTGGTCTTTTCGTATGCCGAAAAGAGTAGGCTTTATCGTCCCGAGTTTTACTGAATTCTACGTAGAGCTTATTTTTATGAATAAATTTTGCTAATGTAAAATAATAAACCTGGTCCGCTTTCAGCATATTGTGTATTTCATAATGCGGCTCACAGTGAAAGTCCTGTATGTTTCCATGATAGTCAGCATACATACGTAGAACTTTATTCTGTAACACTGATAGTTGATGATAGTTTCCGTTTGTTGTGGTACCCCAGACCAAAATGCCATATGAAAGGTGGGAATAGAACAAGGAATGATACAAGCACTTTTTTAGCCAGAGCGGAATTAAGTTTGCGATTCTGTACATGCACCCAATAGCTCTGGATAGTTGCGTTTTGATGTGACTAACGTGTGCATTCCACGTGAGCTCTTCATGGAACCAAACGCCAAGAAATTTTTGTTCTTTTACTTGCTCTAGGGTTGTATTTTTAAATTCTATTTTGAGAGCGTCATTATCCCGCTTGTTTATAGGCCTGAATATTACATATTTGGTTTTGGATTCGTTAAGCTGTAATTTATTTGTTGTTAACCACTCAGACGGTGGTTAACACGACTCAACACGACTGTGTCAACCACCCTTTATGTTACATACAGGCCGTTACACTTAAGTGACAAAAGTATTAAAGAAAGGGAACTCACGTTAGGGGACATCTAATAATTCCATTAGCTTGCCTGAATTGGCGACCACGAAGAATAAGGCAGCTTGTGCAATTAAGTGCCTAGTTAACGGAGATATATTAATTACAGTCGTCGACCAATTTTTTGGACTTCGCGGGGACCGGAAAGGCGTCTGAATAATAAGCAGTCCACTAATCCAGAGATCACAAAACTTGGCTTTAGTGAGTCTAATTGGACTTGAAAAAAATGAAAGCCGTTTACAACTCCCTGTAACGCCGAATTTGAGCGCAGCTCTTGAGGAAGAGGAGGGAAGGGTACTGAGGGGGGGGATATACCCCTCCTTTCTCCTCCTCCCCTCACGGGGGTCACGTGGCCTAGGGGGGTCACGTGACCTGTGGGGGTCACGTGACCTGGGGGGGGGGGGTCACGTGACCTTAGGGTTACGCCGACGCCGCTCAAGCCGGAAATGGGCGCTTAAGAGCTGCGCTCTAAAAGTCGCGAAGAGTACCTTGTTTCATGTTCCGCTTGCAGGCGATCACGTCCTCCTGCATCCGCGCCAGTGTCATATCCTCATTGTACACATTAGGCAGCAACGTTAACCCGTTCGTTATTGTGTTCGCTGTCGACGACTGCGGGAGGTGATCGCCGTGGTCAGCGTAGGTGTCCGAGTCTTCTTTGGGTTGGGCGAGGACTTGGCGCACTATTTCGGGACTTGGCGCACTATTTCGTCGTCCGCAGGTTCTGCGCACAGTTTGAGGTCTTTAGGGAGTGTTACAATAAGGTCCGCAACCCCCAAAAAATAACATCGTCGCTTCTGCGCATACGAAGACCCAAAACGAGCATTGGGGCCCTTTATTTCTCAGAAATAGCAGGCGTACCCTTCGCGCTTACCGCGCCCCAAAGAAATACCGCTTCAAATGGTGGAGCCTACGACAAAGCCGTTGATCACGTCTTCGACGCCGCAGCTTGCTTGGGAACTGTGCAAGTCGTATTCGGCGACCACGACCGTGGTCGCAGCATATCAAAAACGCCACGGATCGCTGGATTCACAGCTCAAAGCTATCGAATGCAAGCACTTACGATCGCGGCAGAAATGTAGACATGCCGAGGTGTTAGATCGACTTGGCGTCGGAAGGACAACAGAGCAGCTTGGCAGTGACAGAAAACTACGGCATCAAGTATAAAACAACTAAAAAAAAATGTTATTCCAGAGTTATTCCAGACGAAAAGCTTGTTTAATTTTCCAGACATAATATTCTAACTTCAAAATAAAAGCTGTCGCGACAGGCGACAGCTTTTGTTTCCAAGTCTACCTGAAACATCAAGCCAAGCCCACGAACAAGCCAGCGAAAAATCCACGATGGCAGCCTCTTGGCGGTCGCCACTCGCATTTTAGTTTGAAAAAACTGGTCGTTAATAGTCAGATTTAGAATGATTGAGTGCACATGTGCCGTTTTTCTGGGCCCCGAAATTGTGTCGAAAATCCTCTGCACCCGCAAAGCTTTTTCCAGTTCTTATCCTCCCGATTTTCGCTCCGCCAGGCTTGTGCCTGCATCCAAAGTAGCGACCTTTTGCGCAACACTATGGTTCATGGGTGCCCTCAATCTTTCTAAAATTGAGTGATTTAGTGTTTTTTGATTATGCCCAACAAGTTTCTAATTTAAACTTTGTGCTTATGTCTAACAATTAAAAAGTTATTAGGCAAACTATTAAATTAATTACCGTAATCGCTATATGCCCCAAATAATAGGTCCCCTCCCACACACACACTTTGACTAATACGGTGCCAACCCTATTTCCGTAGGATGCGTAGCTTTTACATTATGTGACTGTCACTCTTACTAAAACACATATATGAAGAGCACCTGTAATAAACTTCTAAAAATGATGTGCTTACTTTTGAGTGCATCCACCTTGTGCGGTGTCAGTGGCTTCTGTGGTGCCATGTCCCCTCCCCCTGCGATAAATGTTAGAAAAAGTTCGAGTGAAGCTTCGCTGAGCGAGGACCATATGGCTACGGCTGCCCGCTTGTGTAAATAAAAAATAAAGAAAAAAGTGGGAGTCATTCGGTAGGGCCATCAGTGTCTCATACAAGCCTTTGGGGATTGCCACCTCGTTTGAGAGAAGCACCTGCAGATAACTACATGAGTGTCATGCTTTGCCTAATAAACCTACCCGTGAAAGAAAATACAGTTAAACCTTGTTGGTGCGTTTTTCAGGGGACTGAGGAAGACAAATATGATCTTGGAAATCTCAGCAAGTGATACCACTCTTATGAAGCATTTCGACTAGACAACAAGAAACTCTCACACAACAAGCGGCAGTCAAGCTCTTTTTCGTCCGTTTCTTCAAATGAGGAGGCTATTTATAAAAAAGAAATTTCCGAGCCACCACACTAACCCAGGTGCTCGGCCTCATGAGCTGCTGCTCCTTGCACACGTGTGCAGAGCGGTGATGCTTGACGAGTGTGGCTAGCTAGGTGCAAGGGCTACATCGTAGAGGCAAGGTTGATATCATAACCACCTGATCTCGTCACGAGACCCTGTTTCTGTCTTATCATAGCAGCTGTGATCCTAACATTTTGCCCTTATCTTCGTGGGGATTGATAGCTTACAAAATATAATAAGCTCTGTGTTACTTCGATGGTTATCCTGCAAGATTTTCAAGAGTTACAGACGATGTATGATGAATATTGTCAGTTTTTTTCCGATGGTGGGCTCAAGCCTTCACTGGATGTGCCGTGCATTCTGAGAACTTTTCTAGAACTAAGCGCCTTAATTCGATCGCCAGTATCTTTACAGCAGATCTGTATGCAGTGTTGTTAGCAATTGACCATATTAGACTGAAGAGAACAGTAAGGTTGATAATATATGTGGAGTTGCAAAGCGTGATCACTGCAATTAATTCCCTCAAAGACACCAAAAATATGCTTGTACAGTTTGTGCGTGCCAAGATTGATCGTTCATTGCAGAACGGACATCATAATATACTTTGCTGGGTTCCAAGTCATGTAGATATACAGGGTAATAAGAAAGTTGATAGGCTCGCTTTTCCTCCAGGAACCTTCGGCAGTTAGCAGCCTCCTTACCTTACTAGGATATCAAACCAGTCGTGAGGGCATGAATGCTCCAGAGATGGCAGACAGAATGGGACAAAAAATTTGACAATAAGCTTGACTTCACCCAGCCCATTCTTGGACTGCGGGCCTTATTAGCGCCTTCGCATAAACCATGCCTATATAAACCAAAAATATCTCCTCTGTGGAGAAGATCCACCACGATAGATACTCTTGCGGGATATTGTTTCCATCCTACATATTCTATGGCTTTGTTCCGGTCTTGATGAAAAACGTGGCATCACTTTCCTGGATTGTTTAGATATATACCTTTTCACCCTGCTGTTTTACTAGATCACCCTCTTGTCCCATTTGACCGTGTGCGCAGTTTTATTTCTAGCATTTGCTTTTTACATCAGCTTTGGGTCCCATGATAATGACATGCAACTTCCCATTTTAACTAGAATGTAAATGAACAACCCAGTTTGGCGCATTTTGGCCTTAGTAGCATTTTGCGCCATAAAGCCTCCAATCATCATCATCTTCATCACTAACACCTTTCAAGAACTTCCTGCTCTTTCAACTGCGAAAGAAGGTTGTTGCTGCTGCAACACAGGCATACGAAATTATATTTTGCTGGATTACCAGCCACGTGGGCATTCCGAGCAATGAGGCAGCGGATCGCGCAGCCAGTACCTCTGTGAAGCGAGCGGTTGATTTGCACAACGTTCCTTAGTCTGACTACAAAGCTCTTATCAGGCGTCACGTTAAAAGGGCCCTGCAACAACTTTTAACTGGTTTTTAATTTGCACCGAACCTGAGTGCACCGAACGCAGTAACTTAATGAAACTTTTCTTTTCTCGAATTTTGCTTTATCTTAAAAGCTATAGGAAAATTAAAATTACAAAAAACAAGCAAAAAATAACCTCCCTCATGACGTCGTTGGTCGTGGCTTGAGTGGCCATGAACTAGAGGAGGGGTAGTGAGCTTCGCGAGCGCTCACGGCTGCCGCACTCCGTGTCAACGGCTTGCGAGGGCGCCACTAATGCATGTGTTGGATAGGCTGTATAAAGCGGGCGGCCAGGGCGGCTCGCATTGCATTTGTTGCACGATTGAAGACTAATTCGGCATGATACTTCATTGGCCACAAACGACAGCAAACACGGGGTAAATATCAGTTCAGACCAGGAGCCACTTCGCGCTGCCCTACCGCCAAATGGCCAAATCGCAAGCAAAACCTGCGCCGAAGGCCTTCGGAACGCTCGGAACCGGTCGGATCCTCGAGCCGGTATACGACCGCAGCGCCGCTGCGTACATCCGGGACCTTTCTACGCTCGCCGCTCGTCGGTGCCTGATCCCACTACAACTAGAATCTTCTAGTTGGAGACTTTCTAGTCTGCACCGCCTTTTCCACCGCTTGTTGGCGGGTATGTCGACGGGTCATTTCTTGTTTCCGTACTTTGTAAACTGCATTTGTTTCTTTTTTGATCTAGTATATTGAACAAAAACTAATTTTATGAATAATTGAAACGGTTTGCGCCACTTTATTTTGTATTTCAACTAAGAAAAATATTTTAGCGGCTCTGACCAGTAGTAAGGCTAGGACCAAAGACCTCCCATATCACGCGCTTTCGGCACCACGGGTCGCCCCCGTAGGTGGAGGAGGTTTCCGCGTCGTCTGGTTAAAATGTTAAAATATGACGCACTGATATTTAGTTACTCTCTTCATGTCCGCTGGCTTGCTCGAACACCAAGGGACGGGAAACCGCAAAAAAAGTTAGACGCTTAAATATGATCGCAGGGTCCCTTTAAGTGCAACTGGCACTGAGTGGGGCCAATGAATCAGCAAGAAGTTGCACATGTTCTAACCTCTTTTGAGTGAATGGCAGAGTTCACGCCACCAGGAACGCTTTTTTGAGGTTATCCTTTGCCAGCTCCGGATTGGTCACACTCATCTGGCTCATGGCTACCTCCCTCGTGGAGAGGATGCCCCTACGTGTGAGCAGCGTGACAATGCCTTAAGCATTCTGCATACTCTAGTTGGAAGTTCTGCATATCAGGGCTGGGCAGAGATACTCCAAAAAGTATTCGGGGATACAAATACTGGGATACACATGATGACTGAAAACCTGAGACTGTGGTTTGAAAAACGGAAACTCGTGAAGTAGGAAGAAAAAGGGGCAGACAACGTTGCTGTCTCTTTTTCTTCCTACTTCATGAGTTTCCGTTTTTCAAACCACAGTCTCAGGTTTTCAATCATCATGTAAAACCTACACCAGCTCGCCTGCACTTTAACCGTTTTTTCACTAGGACACATATTTTATTTTTTATTTAGACATACTGCAGGCCTTAAACAGGCCCCTGCAGGTGTGGGATACATACAAATAACAAAACTATACATATAAGAAACAAGAAACACATGGCAACCATGTATTGCTAATACAACGACAGGGTGTCACAAAAATAAATTTACAGGTTTTTTTTTTACCGCAAGAATAAACTAGGCATCGCCGAATGCTCATTCTCCGCCCAAAGGTAGCGCCAGAGGTCACAACCAGATGCCAAAGTTTCAGCCCTATCCGATAACTTAATCGTACGTTATATGTGATTTTCTGAAAATTTCAATTGGAAAATGGAGCCCATTCTTGCCCGTTTTCGGTTTCTGGTGCCATAGAGCCTCGTGTATTAGAAAACTCTGTTGGCCGCCATATTCTCATTGAAATTTTCAGAAAATGACTTGTAACTTTTGATTAAGTTATCGGATCGGGCTGAAACTTTGGCCTCTGGTTGTGACCTCTAGCGCTACCTTTGGGCGGAGAATGAGCGTTCGGGGATGCCTAGTTTAGTTTTGCGGTAAAAAAAACGTGTAAATAATTTTTTATGACACCCTATATATAAACACCATCAGCATCATAAACATTCCTTAATAGTATACAATAAAAAGGTGCATCTACAAACACCAGGAAAGGAGAACATTCAAAATGTGTGATTCTCCAGGGCACCACTGAAGTCGGGGGCAAAAAACATGTCACGAGGGAAGGCGTTTCAGTCCGTAATAGTGCGTGGGAAAAAGGAATACTTAAAAATGTTAGTTCGAGCGAATATTGGTACCAGGGAATACTGATGATGGTGCCTATATTTTAAGGCCCAAAATGCAGATACTGACATACATTTGTCTTTTATGCAACAGAATATCCCAGAGATACTTCTCCAAAAAAAAAAGGCGAAAAAGTATTCCGGAATACAGATGCACATACCTATAGAAATACATTTGTTTTCGAACGGTGCTAGGTAGGGAGGGTCTAGTTCATGGCGAATGAGAACGGTAATTTGTGCTTGTGCTCCTTTTTTCGTGTCATTGCGTGTAATTCAGCTTACCCCAAACTCTTTGTTTATCATTAATGACGCTAAAGGAACATATCACCTCTGGTGAAGCACACAGTTACTCAACGGTAAAGACTGCGTGCCTTGCTTGACAAAAGGCGTCTGCACGAAATGAACCCAGCTTTTCCGTGGGGGCGCATCTCAAACTATGGTCTTATATGCTTTTGAGTCACCCATAGTTTGGGGAGATCGAACAGCAGAGCCGTACATTTTCTTCACTCAACTCCTTTACAGCTTTCGGTCTGCTAAATTGGAAAGAGTGGAGGGCTTTGTGGAGATGACCTTATTCTGTTATTCTTGCCGATAACCGTCTTTAAAGCGCTCTTTTTAATGTTGGTTACAGTGACGAATCATGTTGTAAGGCAGGTTAATATTATAAATTCCGAAGCATCTTGCACAAAGCAGATGTGTTTTCTTAGAAATTTATCGTAAAAGCGGCAACAAATGTGATGAGATACCTAAGCCTGGTAAAGTATCGTGACACAAGCGATACATTCTAAATGTATTTCACTACTGAGATAGAAATACATTTTTCAAATGTATCTCAATACAGAGATACAGATACTCGAAAGTATATTTAAGATACTATCGGGATACTGTTTAGCCCTGCTGCATATTATGAGGAACTTCTTTTGTATTTCTTTCAACTGTATCGAGAGCATATCCCACTACACCCGGCTCTGCTCTTAAGTGATGAGCCTCTTGTGACACATACTAATCTCTCAAATTTTTCAGATAGTATCGGCCTTCTACAGCGATTGTAGTCTTCTTAACGAACAGATGATACCGTCGCCCTTTTACCTTTTTGTACCCTGTTTCCGTCGTTTATCTATTCACCGGCTACTAAATCCTCTTTTTTCTCCCAAAACCTATTGCATTAATAGTCAATTGTTTCTGGCGCTCTGTGGCCTTAGTAGCTTTTGCGCCATAAACACCATATCAAACAATCAATCAACACGTTCACTACTGAATGACTAACACTAGTGCCAGAAATTATTAGGAGTAAAGTTAGACATGTTACTTTCCTTCACTTACGCCCACTGAGGTAGCGGTATGAATATGTACCCGTTTCCGTTTTTTGTAACGGAGCAAGCACTACAGGTTCATACCACTGAAAAATATAATACCTTAGAAAGATTAAATAATAAAAAAAGAAAACAACTTTTTGTAAATTTTCATTTAGTAATACATACAAATAAATCAAGTTTCAATACAGCCATTGCATGTGCTTTTAGATATATTTTTACCATATCGCAACCACTGTACTCTGAGAATACCATACATGATATACGGGCAGCCCTCAAGGGGAAAAAAGTAGCGATACCCATTTTCATCCTTTGATGAACCGCAGCAGGCACTTCGAGCCAACCCATCCAATCCAGTGCTGTGAACATATCATGAATACGTGCTATGTGTGTCACTGTGTCTTTCTTGTAGGTCATGTGACACTCGCATGACATATGTTTGGCTTCTATGACTTCTGCTGCCCTCTGTGGTTCATTGGAACGTGAAACAATGCAAAGGGAACAATAATAAAGTGAAGGCCCATTTAGCTGAGGTCGCACAAAACTGAGGGTGTTTCACCCTTGCTGTTGGTGCTTGTGACCTGCAGCAAATGGGCCCTGGCTTTGGCCAGCTGTGGTAAAATCTCTGTTGCCTCTTTCTTTTAGATATTTTAGGAAGTTATCGTAATCATCGTTTAATTTCTTTTTTAATTGATGGTTTACATGTTTAAACATGCCAGTGACTGCCTGATCGACAGTTGAAGGTTTTGGCGGTGTAACCTTACCTCTGCGTTTTGTTTCATATTTGCTTTTATTTTTGTCTTGTTGGGAGGACATTCCATTGGGTGGTAGGAGCAGTAGACGGGCCAGAAGTAAGGGGAGGGAAGCGAGATGAGGGAGAAAGCTGGGATACGCTGGCCTGGAAAACACGGAAAGGATCAGGCTCGGCATCCATTCTCTCGTTGCTCTCTGCATCATGAGTATTCTCCATATCTCCAACATTGGTGGTGCCTCTGTGGGAGCAAGGATGAATTGTCTAGGCAGCTATGGAAACCATGTTGCTTGTGGTTCTGAAAAATAAATTACATGTGAAAGGGGATCTTGAACTGGCCTCAATTACCCCCTCTGTGCTGCAAACATTTACTTAAAATTTATGCATGCATTCCACATTCTTAAAAGCAGTCATACTGTGGTTGCTTCAGAACACTAAAGCAAAAGTGCAATTATGAAGAACAAATCTCCAATAAAGTATGAAATTAAAAAAAAGAAAAAACAAAACTTGAAAGGTTCACTGAATGGGAAAACAAGAATTTTTAAGCTTGAGTTCACAACTTATGATAGATGAAATATAGTTCAACATAACTTGAAAATCTTTTCGCTGGGAATTAAAGGGGCGATTTAACAAATTTATCTTCAAGAGAATTGGCAATTTTTTTTTTTAATTTTTACATGGTGTATTTTATTACTACCGGTTTATTCTTTTGAAAGATTGCGATTTTGTTGCGTGATAGCAAAGCAAAGTACATGAATAGTTTGGGATTTGCAGTCGCAGGATCGCGGCCATGGGAACTAAGGCGTGACGCATGCCTGGATTGGCAAGATGTGCCATTATGTGCTCATTATAATGCTCTATTTTATAAACATTATCATTTCAACATGAGTGAATGCGTTATAAACCTCATATCAACTAAGTTGTACTATATGCAGTTTTACTTTCACCATCTGCCCGAGGTGAAAAAAAAAAACTATTCCTTCCTTGAGCCTCACCTTGTTGCTACTATATCAGTCGAACTTCCTTACGAAAAGGCAAGCTCTTCTCTCCTTCACCCTCCCCCTGTTCCCCTCTCTATATCGCTCAGATCAACCTTAGGCTACTCGCCGTTCATGAGCACGGAAAATAAACAAATGAAATGCAATCAATAGTCACCATTTCAATCGCAAGCAAAGGCAACACCTACTAGAGAAGAAGGCCAGAATGTGCGTCCTGTGACATGGCGATAGGCTGACGTGCGCAGTGCTATAGCGCTGAGCTGAAGGCTTTGCGCGTAGCTTTTATATCTTAGAAACGCGATTTTCCTTCTATTTTGGTTTTCTGAGCTAACATGAGAGCTGGGAACGCCAAGTGATTTAAAGAACAAATTTTAGATCGCATGAAAATTATTAAAGCCTACAATAATTGTAGTGATAGACAAGAAAGGGATATTTCCACGCAGCTGTGTTCCTGTATGGAACAAACAACTGTGCTATATAATCATTTCTAAAATGCATTTTTCTAAAAATATTTTCTTTAAAATGGCAATATTCATAGTAATGGGACATGTATCTTCTTGAACTAAACTGGCACAGTTTATATACTCGTTCGTCAGTCGGATGCACTCTGCTTACTCTAATATAAATGGAGTTATCTGGTTGTTGCAATAGAAACACAATGATGCGTTCCTTTCCCATATTATGGTGTTAAAAGTTTACATGTACAATAGTATTGTAGTAGTTGGACGTCGCCCCATACTCTTACATACTTCGACGCAACTGAGTCTGGAAACGGCACAGCTACGTTACTGTGTCTAAAGTAAGTTATGTATGCGAACGGATGCAGTTCTGGAATCTTCATGACCCAAGCTGCTTTCATTTACACTACAAAAAGGGAGTCACAGGAAATTGCTCACTTTTCAATACTGCTGAACAAGCCTTCTTGTATCGAGTTTTCTTCAAATAGTATACGTGTTCAAAAATTTGCGCGCATGCATCTTAGACGCCATTTGGTAGATTTTGTGACACGGAGACGCACAGTGTGTACGGCATGTCGACCTTTATGCCATTGCACCACACAAAGATATTGCACAAATGAAATGAAGCACATAACAAAAATACTATCTGCACTCAAACGCAGGCATCGTCATCATAGCTATGGTGACTTTGCATGAGTATGGAGCGCGAACACCTTGTTCGCT
This sequence comes from Ixodes persulcatus, assembly GCA_013358835.2. Lineage (NCBI taxonomy): Eukaryota > Metazoa > Arthropoda > Arachnida > Ixodida > Ixodidae > Ixodes > Ixodes persulcatus. The sequence goes on from JABSTQ010007295.1 coordinate 48,332, forward strand.
TAAGGTCAACAAATTTATGAAGCCTTGACAACTTAGGTCTTCATTGTAAGGTTTCGCACTTTCACTCGGAACGTCTCTGTCGCTTTGTAACAAAAGTTTTTTCATAGAATGTTTGCACTGCTTTAAAGTCTACCAACACAAGCTCCAGCAGAGACTCACTTTTGCGGTCGTCCTCACGGGCGTCACTCTTCAATCGTCAGCAGTTGCACTGTGAGATGAGTGAGAGCTGGGGCTAACTAAGTCGGCCACAACTTTTTTCGCTCGCAGATTTTTGGCGTTTCTTGTTTTTCTGTTTTGCATTCGCGTCAACAAATCTAGGGTATGTCCTGTCTCCCGACAACCGAGCACTTTATTCGTGGTACGTTATCTTCAACGATGTGCACTAAGGTTAGGTTTCCACCGCCTTCAATCAGATGCCAAAACGTAGGCTGTCTACTTCTGAGGTTGTCGGCAAGATCTTTGACGCTGAGTATGGTGTCAGCTACTTTTTCAGAGTGGAAGGTCTCCATGGACTCTGCAATGGCGGTCGTCGCTGCAGCGGCTTCCTGACCCTTTTTCTTGGAATCGGGGTCCACTCTTGTGGTGCTTTGGGTGGACAGGTAGCTGGGGCAGTGCGGAAACTTCGAAAGGACTGCGTCCGGGCGAAGGCGGGGGTGCGCCAGAGGCGCAGTCAGTGTGCGCCCCGAAGAATCGTGAATATGAAACGTCTCCCGCATGATAGCTTTCTCGGCAAAATGAAGCTTGCAGACCTAGAACGAACGTTGATGGTGATCAACAGTTTGACGATGTTTGGTGCTACATTAAATCAGTTGGAATTTGGCGTGTCTTTTTTCGTACTGTTTCAGTTCGTGCCTTTAAACCTTTTAATATCTAAAACGAAAGTAACAGACGAAATATGTTAAAATTGTTCTGCTAACTTTGCCCGGATGTTGCACAAGCTTGGCAGTTACGACTTTTCTGTTGTTTTGTAATGTCTTCGATAGTCCGCCAAGTACCTAAAATTTGGTGGCCCTTGCTCTGAGTTGTTTCTTGAGGCCAGTGGGAGTCCCTGGCCGCTTGAATACCTCAATGCCGCCAGACGTGCGTCCACTGACTCGTGTAAAATATGTAACGGGAGCTCAAAAACCCTAGGAAGGCGATGAAATGCTATACGCGTCAGTTCGGACATAAGGTTATACTAGGTCACACTGACATGCCCTAAAAGCCCCTAACTCAAGAGTAAACAAAGGAGACGTGTAGTGGAGTTTCCGCTGATTGTCTTCACTGCAACGTGACGATCGTAAATGTCGCTTGCTAGATACCGGTCGCCTGTGTTCACATACCCGGGCTATTGACATTATAGCTGAATTTATTATCACAAACTCTTTCACACAAGATATGCAAGTGAAATTTGGCCGTAATCCGTGGCGTTTTCAACTAAAAAATGAAAGACGTTTACAAATCTCTTTAAAGCAAAATTAGAGTGCAGCTCTTGGGAAGGAGGAGGGGAGAGTATGCCTCTCCTCTTCCAAATCCTCTCGTCCTTCTCCCCTACTCCTCCTCTCCCCCCGCAGGGGCACCTGTGAAAGCAGGTGTTTGGAGAATGGCGTCTCCACGGACCCCGAGCCATGCGGGTTCGCCCACCCACGTCTGGCTGTGCGTGGCTTTCCCGTGTCCGGGGGAAAGGGCATCCTGGTGGTTGAGCCGAGCCCGGGGTAGGTTTGGACCCTTCGGGGCCCCCCGGGCGAGGCAATAGACCACTTTGGCCCCCGCTTCTCGTAGACGGGTGTCCTGGCTTGGCCCGACCAGGATGATTCAGTCAGTCGCCTTTCTTCTACTATCCCCTCCTATCTTTCTCTTTTCTCTACTCTTCTTTTATTCATTTTCACCTTCTTTGGCGGCAAGGGCTAACCTCGGGTGGCGATAGACCCCTTGTCTGTATCCACAATAGGTTATAGTGCCTGGGCAGCACTGGTAGTGTAATGTTGTCAGCAAAGCCATATCTGTTATGGCACATTGCCTACCCCCGTGTTGGGCTCCGTGGTGGGTGGTGCACCCGGGGCACCGAAATTCTCTGCCATCTCGATGGGTACTAAACAAAAAACCTTTCTTGATCGGCCCCCCAAAAGGGTCCGCACCGAAGTACATGCGATTAATACTACTAGATCTGCAGAAGAATTTCCAAGATTCCTTGTGATGCACTCTGAGAGTGAGAAACCTTTGGCAAAACTGTCACCATTCCTTGTTTCCAAAACAGTTGAGTCCATTGTTGGAAAGAACTTCTCTGCCAAAAAAATGACATTCGGAGATCTGCTCGTCGAGATTAAAACCAGTGAACAAAGCACAGCACTCCTATCACTAAATTCAGTTTCCGACTATAAAGTGACTGTGACTCCCCACCGTACATTGAACACAGTAAAAGGTGTGATCTCTGAAGATGACCTCCTCGAAAGTACAGAAGATGAACTCGTAGATGGCCTCAGTGACCAAGGAGTTGTCGCTGCAAAGCGAATCTCCCTTCGTCGAGAGGGGCAAGAGATCAACACAAAACATGTCATTTTGACTTTCGAGTTGAGCAAAGTTCCTGAGTCAATCAAGGCTGGGTACTTGAACTGTAGAGTACGGCCATATGTGCCGAACCCCAGGAGATGTTTCCATTGCCAGAGGTTCGGCCATAATGTACAGAGCTGCAGGGGCAAGACCACGTGCGCCAAGTGCGGTCAGAACGATCACCCGTCGGACAACTGCGCAAACCCACCACACTGCGTCAACTGCGGCGAACCACACGCCGCTTACTCCCGTTCATGCAAAAAATGGAAAGAAGAAAAAGAAGTAATTATCTTCAAAGTAAAAGAAAACATCTCGTTTCCCGAGGCTAGGAAGCGACTTTCCTTTCTACAGAAAGGATCCTTCGCTACAGTGACACACACAGGGGGCTTGTCATCGAAAACCTCGGTGGGAACCCAGGTCTGTCCCAAAGACCTGGCAGCCCCACCAACACCCCCTGCACCCCCCCCCCCCCCCCCCCAAGGTCGGCTCTACGACCACGTTTGTCGTTGGAGCCAAAATGTTCACAGTGCCTGAATGGTGCTGCCGCGCCTCTTTTAAAGGAGGCTATGGACACCATGTGGCACCAAAGGAGGTATCACCTCCAAAGACATCAGGGATGGTGCCTCTCGCACCACCCCCAGGCCCTAAAGAGAGTCCCTCGCAGACTACCTCCTCTAAGGAGCTGGAGCGGACACCCTCGTCGTCTGCTCGCCCTTCGGACCAAGGCAGGGCTTTTCCCACTCCCGGCTCGACTAGCTCTCGAAAGCCTGGCCAGCTGGACGTGGCGCACTCGCCCACAAGCCAGCAGTCAGTAGATGAAATGATGGATGAGAGCGTGTCACCCTCTGACGACGACCTGCTCCCTTCAGGTGCTGAGTCATCAGTACCTTTTCAGGCTGTAGGGAAAAAAAAGAAAAATAAACCTCCTAGAATTTCGCCCCCAAAGGGATCGTAGTCCCTTTAGTAATGAATCATAAGCATGTGTCTACTTAGTCATCTTGCGGTGTTCTAAAGGCCAGTTATAATTTTAATTTCAATTTCCAGTATTAATCTTTATCATGTCTGGTGGTGCTGCTGTAGTGGCCCAGCGCACAACCCCATCTGCCGAAGTGGCCCTATACACCACTCTCGAGGCTGTGGCTGCCCGGATACTGCTAGACCGGGTGATTACTGTTTGTTCAGTGTACATATCACCGTTATACCAGCTGCAGTACGAAGAGCTAGAGGATCTTGTTAGTCAGCTCCCGGCTCCATACTTAATTTTAGGCGACTTTAATGCACACAACGCATTGTGGGGGAGTGGCAGACGGGATGCTAGAGGAGCACTTGTCGAACGTTTTCTTCTTTCCACGGGATTGTGCTTACTTAACACTAAAGAAGCCACACACTTTAGTTCAGCGACCAGGACTTTTACTTCCATCGACCTTTCTATCTTCCATCCTTCACTATACTCACTGTTTTCATGGAGGGTCATCCCAAACCCATATGGAAGTGACCACTTTCCAATTATTTTAGAGTTTAACAGTCCTCCTGCGGGTCTTCAAACGCATACCCCTCGTTGGAAGTTTGAGAGGGCTGACTGGGCAACATTTACAGACTCTTCAGTTTTAGCTTGTTCATCACTTGATGATCTTTCCATCGATGATGTCACTCTGCATATCACTCGACACTTATTACAGGCCGCAATCCTTGCCATTCCCATGACTTCCTCGCATCTTCCAAAAAGGCCGAAGGCGTGGTGGAATAAAGACTGCCGTCAGGCAAAAAAGGAACAGAATCGTGCATGGGGTATCTTTAGGCGTTACCCTACTCCAAGTAATCTGACAAGCCAAGCGGCAAAGCTTTAGAGGATATGCCTCTTCAATTAATAGCAGTGCATCTATAAAGGAAGTTTGGGACGGCGTGCATAAAATTCAGGGTTCCTACGGCGCTTTCTCCGTCCCACTCTTGTGCCGAAATGGAATATGTCCTGCAAGCCTTGACGAACAGGCTGACGTTCTTGGTGAGCACTTCGAATTTGTTTCTAGTTCCGAACACTATACGCAATCATTTAGGCGGCATAAGCTACATGCAGAAAAAAAGATTGTGCCTACGACCGGTGGTTTGCGAGAGCCCTATAACTCTCTTTTCGTGCTGCACGAACTGCAGATGGCTCTTGATTCGTCCGGACAGACTGCCCCTGGACCGGACGGTATTCACTACCAAATGCTTCAGCACCTTCATCCATCTACTCTAGAGCTCATCTTGTACCTTTTCAACCGAGTTTGGGTCGAGAGTCTTTCCCCGTTGTCCTGGAAGGCTGCCGTCATTATCCCCCTTTTAAAGCCAGGAAAAGATCCTGCCTGCGCCTCCAGCTTCAGGCCTTTAGCACTGACTAGCTGTCTTTCGAAGGCATTAGAAAGAATGATTAACAGTGATGTGATTGCTGCGCCAATTGCGCCAAACTGCGCCAAGGGGCTAACCCTGCTACATCCTGCAACATTTCGCCAAAATATGGGTAATCTGCGCCAAGCCTGCGCCAAAGGACCAATTTCGGTCGCCTTTCAAAACCGAAACTAAACTGAGAACCTAATTGAGCATGCATAAGTTAGGTGGCGCAAGCGACAACCCGACACTGCCCGACACTGCCCAACACAAAGTACCCTGCATCAATCGTCCATCCGGTCTTGCATGGTTTTTCCAGCCGTTTCGCGCTGTTGTCGTCTAAGGGTCTCGTCCCGCGTCTTTTTTAGACTATTTTCAACGATGGACGCGAACGTGTGCGGACGCTCCGACGCTAGTATGCCGGATGCCAACCATGCCGTCATGCTGCGAAACAAAACCACGCTTTTGCGTGGCGAGAGTTACTATGTGAGCTGAAGCACTCGCGCGACCAGTCACCGTGGTCGCGCGACGTCAGGTGTTGCCGTCCCCACGCCGCTGCAGATATGGCGCTTTCTAAATTGAAACGTAACTACTACCGCTTGTTCATCAACATTTCTGTTCTTGTTTAAATCATACGCTACTACAAAAATCCCTCTTTAACTCAAAGACTGCTTGCCGAAAGATTGATTACCTAGTTTTCTCTCGGTGGGCTTTTTTTTTAAAGGGACCCGGGTACGTGAAAAATGTGCCGTGAAAGATAGTTGGTGAAGAGAAATGAGCTAAAGCAAATAAGGCAAAATCTGTACGCTGAACCCGCACAGCGCACTTGTTTGTCTCGAGTTCAGTCGCTGGACAAAGCGCTCCAAGGACCTTTTGACCCTGGCTCGAGATGTCAAGCATCGATGCGCTCAGGTTCTTTTTTTCTTCGTGTTTGGCTTATACCTCGCCTGCCAGCTTGGCAATCACTCGCTGCTGGACAGTTACATGTTGCATACAATTTTAGGAACCATTTTGCGACGGAGCAGGGCGGCATGGTTTCCGTTTCGATTGAACAGCCGTTGTCTCCGCTCGCGCGACGAAGCACGCGCAACTGCAACCCCGCAGGGGGCACCTGTGAAAGCAGGTGTTTGGAGAGTGGCGCCTCCACGGACCCCAGCTACGTGGGCCACCATACCCGCACGCAGGGGGCACCTGCCTCGGTAGGTGCTTGGTGAGTGGCGCCACCGCGAACCCCGAGCTATGTGGGTTTACCCACCCACGCCTGGCTGTGCGTGGCGTACCCGTGTCCGGGGAAAAGGGGACCCTGGTGGTTGAGCTGAGCCCGGGGTATGTTTGGACCCTTCGGGGCCCCCCGGGCGAGGCAATACACCGCTTCGGCCCCTGCTTCTCGTAGACGGGTGTCCTGGCTTGGCCCGACCAGGATGATTCAGTCAGTCGCCTCTTCTACCCTCTTCTTCCATCTTTCACTTTTCCTCCCACCTCTTTCTCTTTTCTTCTACACTCTCTTCCTTCCTTTTTCACCTTCTTAGGCGGCAAGGGCCAACCTTGAGTGGAAACAGGTCCTGTCCCTGCAACCACACTAGGGTATAGTGCCCGGGCAGCACTGGTAGAGTAATTGTGTCAGCCAAGCCCATCTTGCTATGGCACATTACCTACCCCCTTGTTGGGCTCCGTGGTGGGCGGTGCACCAGGGCACTGAATTTTCTCCCCCATCTTTATGGGTTCCAAAACTAAAACACCTGATCGGGCCCTGAAAAGGACCCGCACCGAAGCACTGTCAACGTTTCTCTCTACGGACAATGTTAATGACCATTTTACACGATTTTTTGTTCTTCATTCTGACGATGTATCAAAACCACTTTCAAAACTGTCTCCATTCCTTGTCGCCAAAGTGCTTCAGGGCATGCTAGGAGCAAAGTATGAAGCGAAAAAGCTCTTCTCAGGCGACCTTCTCGTGGAGGTTTACGAGAAGTACCAAGCTACAGCTCTAATGAACATCCAAACTATCCAAGACCTCAAGGTGACAGTGTCTGCTCATCGAACACTGAACACCATCCGCGGCGTAATCTCGGAAGACGATTTGATAGGCAGCACTGAGGAAGAAATCGTAGAGGGTCTCCGATCCCAAGGAGTTTTAGCTGCAAAACGTATCACAATCCGACGAGATGGTGAAGAACGACCCACCAAACATGTTGTTCTGACCTTCGAGAGGCACACTTTGCCTCCCTCTATTAAGGCAGGCTACATTAACTGCAAGGTGCGACCTTACGTGCCAAATCCGCTTCGGTGCTTTCGGTGCCAGCGGTATGGTCACGGGTCGCGCACTTGCCGAGGTCGTGAGACGTGCGCCAGGTGTGGTGGCAGGGACCACGCCGCTGATGGTTGCGAAGCAGATAACAAATGTGCCAATTGCAGCGGGAACCATCCCGCCTACTCCAGAACATGTGAACAGTTCAAAAAAGAAAAAGAAATTCTTGCACTTAAGGTTAAAGAGAATATAAGCTACCAAGATGCAAAGCGTCGCCTTTCCGCTTTCCAGAGGGGCTCTTTTGCCGAGGCGGTGTCCAGTAGGGGACCTGCACCGTCCAAGGTATCGGTGGCAACCCAGGTGTCCCTTGGGAACCCTGGAAAACCACTCCAGTCCTCTACGCCCAGGTTGAAACTTTCTCTTCCTGGGCGTTCCCTCTCGGCTGCCAAAGCAGCCGAGGCACCCAGTCACTCCAAAGACTCGGGTGTCTTTGAGGCAATGGAGGTGACTCCATTGCCCACACCTCGCAAGTCGTCCTCTGAAGAGAACGAGCGAGCTCCTCGCTCCTCCTCTCAGAAGAGGACTTCCTCACCCAAGAAGCCTTCAGCTTCAGGTGGGAGCACATCAGCTGGCTCCCAGTGTCAGAACGGACAGGCAGTGCCTGTCCGTGATGTGAGGACTTCCTCTGGTGAGGAGCGGCGGTCTCGCCAAAACTCGCTGGAGAGGTCCTCCTCATCCAAAGGGCAGCACCGCGCTGCCGCTTCAGGATCTCAGGGACAGGAACAGAGGCACTCGGGCAATATCACGCCCAGTACCTCCCCTGCCCCTTCAGTGGGGGGCGGTCGTGGACGGGGTTTTCCATCCCATGTTGCGGACGCACCCAAAGCTCCAGGAAAAGTCTCGTCTGAGGAGGTAGAGGCGATGGACGAGGCTACTGATCAGCTTACTCCTGCGTCTGACCACGAAGACATGGAGTGGCAAACCCCAAACCGTAAATCGAAAGGGAAGAAACCTGTGACTGCTCCCAGATAGATTAGATCAATTTACCTCTGTAATCGCAAGCATTAATTTTCTTTTTCTCTCTCCTTTTATTAATTTATTCGTGTACTTTTTTACCTAAATGAGAAACTTGCATTTTATGCAATGGAACTGTCGAAGTCTTTTACCCAACATTGATGATGTTAATTATTTTATGGATGAGCTTCGGCCTATTGCCCTCTCTTTACAAGAAACTCATCTTCAAACACATCATACACAGATTCTGCGACATCATCAAGTGTTCCGCAAAGATCGTCTGAACTCCAGTTCTGGTGGCGTAGCAGTGGTCGTGCAGAGTGGGGTCGCCTGCTCGGAGGTTCCTCTTTGCACACCGCTTGAGGCTGTAGCGGTACGCCTTCTTTTAGACCGCCTCATAACAATTGTGTCCATTTATCTGCCACCAAACGTTCCATTGCAACTTCACGAACTCCAAGGGCTTGTAGGGCAACTTCCTCAACCCTTCTTAATTTTAGGAGATTTTAATGCCCATCACCCCATGTGGGGCAGTACTCGCCTCGATCCTCGAGGCCGAGTAATTGAGCGGTTCTTATTATCATCTAACTTGTGTATTTTTAATGGGAGAGAACCTACTTTTTTTAGTTCTGCTCACAACTCATTTACATCTATTGACCTTTCTATTACTTCACCTTCATTACTTCCATGCTTTTCATGGAAGGTTTTTAATAATCCTTTTGGGAGCGATCACTTCCCTATTGTTTTAGAGAGCACTGTCTCTCTTCCGACTCTTTTAACGCGAATGCCCCAGTGGAAACTAGACAAGGCAGATTGGTCCATTTTTCAATTGGAGGCACTGATTGATTCTTCTATAATCTCAAACATGAGCCCAGATGAAGCAACACTGTATGTCACAGAGGTTATAATAAGTGCTGCCACACGGAGGGAGTATCCCTCAAACATCCGGTCGTCTTCCTAAAAGATGCAAGCCATGGTGGAATGATGACTGTAAAATAACACAAAAGTCCCAGAACAAAGCTTGGTGCATCTTTCGTAGATATCCAACTTCTAGCAACTTACTTGAGTTTAAGAAAAAAAGAGCTAAAGCCCGCTGGACAAGACGCCAGGCAAAAGGAAGCTCCTGGAGAAAGTATTTGACGTCCTTGAGTAGTTTTGTACCTGCAAAAGAAGCGTGGGATCGGCTTAGAAGGGTTAGGGGTGACTACTTACCCTTCAGAATTCCCCTCTTCCCTGCATCACCTGCAACGTCCCTGAAAGATCAAGCGAATGTTCTTGGCAAACATTTCCAAGACGTTTCTAGTTTACGCAACTGCAGTGAAGCCTTTAAAAAGTTCAGTTCAACAGCAGAGAAACAGCCAATCATTCTGTCTGGTGCTCGTGATGCTCCGTATAACCGGCCTCTTACACTCTCTGAGCTCGAAGTGGCTCTCAGTGTAAAGAAACAGTCTGCTCCTGGACCGGACAATATTCATTATGAGATGCTTAGGCACCTGTCACCTGATTCTCTAGGCAGTTTGCTGACCTTTTATAACTCATTGTGGCACTGCTCTGCATTTCCCGAGATTTGGAAAAGAGCTCATGTAATCGCTCTTCTGAAGCCTGGGAAAGATTCTTCTCAACCTACTACCTACCGGCCCATTGCGCTCACGAGCTGCGTGGGAAAAACCTACGAAAGAATGATTAACCGACGTCTCGTTCATTTCTTGGAGACTGAGAATTTGCTTGACATTAATCAGTGCGTTTTTCGAGCTGGACGTTCCACCCTGGACCACTTAGTCCGCCTTGAAACCTCTATTCGTGAGGCATTCGTACACCGCCAGGTTTGTCTTTCTGTGTTCTTTGATCTGCAAAAGGCGTACGATACGACGTGGCGCTATGGGATCCTGCGGGACCTGTATGCTTACGGTATTCGGGGTCGCATGTTGCGATGTATACAAAACTTCTTAACGGGACGTACTTTCCAAGTCCGTCTGGGCTCCACCTTATCGGATGTGTTTTCTCAAAAAAGTGGTGTCCCTCAGGGAGGGGTGCTTAGTGTCACACTTTTTGCAGTTAAAATCAATAGCCTGGCTAAGGTGATACCACCGACAGTATCTTATTCTTTGTATGTGGATGATGTGCAAATTTCAGTTTCTTCATGCAATCTGCATAGTTGCGAACGTCAACTGCAACTGACAATCAACAGGATGAGCAAGTGGGCAGCTGAAAATGGGTTTCGTTTCTCCCCCGACAAAACTGTATGTGTTCTTTTTTCGCTGCGTCGAGGGTTGTCACCGGATCCTTCCTTATATCTTAATAACGTTGCCATTACTGTAAAGGAGGCCCATAAGTTTCTAGGTGTGACATTTGACAAAAAGCTCACATTCGTACCCCACTTGAAAGAACTGAAACAAAAATGCCTACGATCTTCCAATATTCTTAAGGTGCTGTCACACACAACTTGGGGGTCTGACAGACAATGCCTGCTGCGAATTTATAACTCTCTAGTGCGGTCCCGGCTGGATTACGGTGCAGTGGTGTATGCGTCAGCACGACCATCTGCTTTGAAGATGTTGGACCCAATCCATCACCTGGGGCTGCGTCTAGCCACAGGTGCTTTTCGCACGTCGCCCGTGCTGAGTCTGTATGCTGAAACGCATCAGATGTCCCTTGAGCGACGCAGACAATATCC
>JABSTQ010007296.1:0-27038 GCA_013358835.2 Ixodes persulcatus
CAGGAAATCTAACTGAACTTCTTGCTTTTCCGGTAGGGTTAAAATAGCTCCTTCGCAACACAGCATCCCCAACTTCCCCGACCTTGAAGAGGGACTGTCGCCAAATTGAGTCGGGTTCGTCCGGAACCTTAGCAGCGCCTTGAACCACTTGAACGGCAGAGCCAACCGAGCCGTGGGGTAACCTTGGACACGCGCCGAGGTAGGCCGGGCCCTTCTCCGCTCAGGTCGTGGAAAAAAACGCTCTTCAAAAAAAAGTAGAGACGACCTGGTTCAACTCCAACCACTATACGGTCACGTTTTCCTCAACTTCTCGGCGCCGCAGCAGAAGACGCGGTGCACCATTTGTAAGCGCGTGGCCACAAGGCGAAAGACTCGCAAAAAGCGAGAAGGCGGACCGCGCATCGTCCAGAACTTGGTGGATGCCGGCTTTCATGTCGCCGAAGCTGCCAACGAAAAATACGTAATATCTGCGAAACTGAATGGTTATGACATACGGACATGCGTCGACTTGAGCAGCCAGCTTGTCACTCTAGTGCAGGAAGATGCGGACCTCCTGAGAATCGTTTACACGATGCTCGCAACGCCATTTGCGATTGCAGGATATGGATCTGGACCTGTCTTGCAATACATTGGATCAAAAGTATTTGTTACTTTATCTTAATTACATTCTTCAGTATCTTGTACTCATTACCTCAAATTCATTTTTATTAGAAAAATTATCTCGGGAATATTTTACGGAAATAGTTAGCGAACATTACACACGAAAAAGGCCAAAACCAACGGGCAGGGTCGGAACGCCATCAAAAGAACAAATAAAGAAAGGAGGAGAGGACAACAAAAACACAGTGTTTCTTTTTTTTTATATCAAAGCCCGCTACGACATAAATTAGGTTATTTCGCTTGTCTGGCACTCCCGGGAACACTGTTTTAATGAAAGGGTAGGATAGTCTCACCCTTTTATAAAGATAGAGTTTGTAACAGCAAGGCAAGAAACAGTTTAGGAGCGGTACGAGCTCTCAAAATGCAACAAAAAACTCTCCCAAGTTTTAGGCCTTACTAAACGCGCTATTAGTATGGAAAAGTATAAAGAAATTGTGAACTACGAGAAAAACAGCAGGGTTTTTTTGTGTCCCCTCGTACCTTTCTCTGAAGCTCAGTCATCTCCGGATCCAGCGTTTCGGTAACATACTTGAGTATTCATATAATGTGAACTCCCTATATAATAATTTCGGCGCTTCGTAAAAAGATTCGTTCAAGGTGCGCACTCTAATACCACCACAATTTGCGATGTTCTGCCATGTGGTTATACTTAGAGCCACCTCTTTTTTATGAAACAATCACCAACTTGATACTACCACTTCTGCTGGGGCTGCAAGAAAGATCACTGAGATTTTGTTTTGTTTGCTTCTGTTGCTTGCAAATATAGCGTTCCGGTGTCACTTAATTTGATACATATTATGCAATGCAAAATTATCTTTAAAGTGATAAAAGTACATTACGAAATATTTGTACTGTACTCATGATATTTTGAAGGGTAAGTAACTTGAGTGGTATTCTAAATAATTTTAAAAACAGGCATTTAGTTCCCTATTTTGAATACTTTTGTGAACTATCTTTCCAACACTGACCATGCGTTACGATTGTGAGACGGCGGAACGCAGAGAAAATCTTCGAGAAGCGCGAGAACGTCCATGAAAACTACTGGCATGCTGCATTCCATCGAGATTCCCGATCTGCGGCAAATACCTGCCTCTGCATTTAGGAATCGACAGTAGTGTCCTCGAAGTACGTAGGATGCGTGAAGCGCCACGTCACGGGCCGTGCATCCCACAGGGTTGTGTTCGATGCACAGTTCAGATGTAATAACGTGAACACTGCATACGCACGCTGTGTCCTAAACGTCGAGGAGGCCGAGGAAACGCGCCTTCCCATGGTGAACGTATTAAATTTAACCTCAACATCAAAAAGCACGAGCGCATAGCACGAGCGGACGATTGCTATGAAGATGACGAGCTTTTCTCCAAGAGGGAGCAGAACATCAACGCAGCTGAGCGGAGGCCCGCATCAATCGAGGGAGGCAAAACATAACCGGGTGTCACTTCGGAGCAGCGAGAGCTCCTCAAAGGGCTCATCGACGAGAATAGCGACTGCTTCGCACACAAGGTTTTCAATATTGGGTAAACGAAAATGGCCCAATAGAAGGTCGAGTTGACGACTCCAGAGCTTGGCAAGTTTCGACCCTTTCGACTTTCTTTTGCGGAAAGATCTCACACGAATTAGGCTATCGCATTTCTCAAAGAGGAGGGAATGGTCGTCGTCTCAACCTCGGCACACGCGAGCAATGTCCTCATGGTGCAAAGGAAGACGGGAAGACATTGACTTTGCGCGAACTACTGCGCTGAATCATCTAACAAAGGAACGTTACCCACTGATATTAATTGACGACCAGTTGGACCGTCATTTAAGAACAGTCCTTCTTCACGAGCCTCGATCTGGCGTCGGGTTACTGCCAGATCCCATCGTCAGAAGAGTCGCAACACAAGACCACGTTCGACGCTCTGGATTTTTGCAATATTCTTTTACGAATGCCATTTGGACTAGCCAACGCTCCGACGGTGTTCCAGAGGATGATCTACGCTGTTCTGGAATCCCTGCGTTACTCTGAAGCACTTGCGTACATGGACAACATCTTGCTCCCGACAGCGACCGTAGAGTAGGGATTCAATCATCTCCGAATATTTTTGACGCCCTCCCAGTAAAAAAAATTAGGTTACTGTTGAACAATTGATATTTACTCTGCGACCAAGTCTAGCACCTGGGTCATGACATCTCTGACAGAGGGGTACCACCGGGGAGTCTGAAGCTGCGGTATGTCGCCGACTTACCGAAGCCTACGACTTACATAAGGTGCGTCAATTTTTGGTTTCACAAGCTACTTCGGACGATGTGTAAGGGGTTCGTCACAATCACTAAGCCTCTGAGAAGGTGGGCGTCAGATGGCGAAACCTGGAAAAGAATAAAAGAGCCCGACGCAGCGTTGCTAAGCTGAGAAGGAGACTGAGAAAAAAGCCTTTTTGGCACATTTCTCCTTCGACGTAAAAACAGAAGTCCACACGAATGCCAGTAAGGATGGGCTGGGGGCGATCCTCCCAAAAGTGCAAGCGAACAGGGAGCTACACCCCGTCGCCTGTGCCAGCCGACGAACAACCGACTATGAAGAAAAGTGTTACTCGCATGAGCTGGAAGCGTTAACAGCTGTGTGAGCGCTCGAAACGTTCAGGACTTACCTGATGGGACTGAACATCAAAGTGGCTACCGACTGCAATGCAGTGCGCACAACGATGAGCTAGAGAACACTTCTGCAACAAATTGGCAGGTGGTGGCTTCGTCTCCAAGACTTTACCTTCGACATCGAATGTCGGAAGGAGACGACTACGATGCATGTCGACGTTTTAAGTCACTCTCCTTATGACTCTCTCGAAGAGATGGAAGTTCTGAGCGGTCTAAAAATTCTCGCCACAAACTGCGGGATAGAAGATTGCATCTCTATCACGCAGCGGCATGACGCCAAGATCATGGCATTGAAGGAGAGGTTCTAGAGAAAGAAACACCTCACCAAAGACAACCGTCGCGTTCTGAGCAAATACCTATTGCATAAGGAAAAGGTTTTCAGGAAGTTTCAAGGCAACGACTCTATAAAAAAAACGTCTCGGGGTTCTCCGAAGCCAGGCACGTTGGAGGGTTGTAAAGTCGTTCCACGGTGACATTGGACACTACGCCGTGGACGGTGGGCGTATTCCGGCGAAGCTGAAAGAGGTGTATTGATTCGCAGCTATTTGAGGCGCTACGTGCAGAGGTATATCGCCGCTTGCATTGAGTCTTTTTTCTAGAAGACGCCTTCCGGAAAGAAACAAGGAAAGCTGCAAAGCATGAGAAGGTTGAGGATCCCTTTCATACCATACCCATCGACCACTTCGAACCGTTTGTCAGAAGCAAGTCCGGCAACGCGTGCAAAGTCGAGGCCGTTGACGGCTTCACAAAGTTGGTTTTGTTTAGAGCTGTGCGCTACCCATCAACTGGTCCTGCAGCGAAGTTTCACCAGATTGTGGTCAGCACTTTAGGACTACCGACTTTGACGGCAACGAGCCAAGAAACTGAGTTTCACCAGCGTCAAATTCAGGACATGTGAAATCTTCACAAATCAAGCATATCGAAAATGCAACAGCCGCGCCTATAGCTAACGGACAAGTCAAGCGGTACAATCAGAGGATACATCCGGCAGTGGCACGTGTGACCAAGAACCTAAAGGCCGAGATTGGAACTCGACATTGCCTCAGGTCTAGTGGGGAATAAACATCTCCCAACAGGCGACTAGGGCTGAACTGTTTGGACTCCTGTTCGACTACCTTCAACGTAGCGTTACCAGTGATTGTGTGGAAGAGGAATTTTACCGCATTGCGGAAGCGAAGTGAGCTGCAGCGATTCAAAACATCCACGAAGACCAGAGAAGACAGCGAGAACGCTAAAACAAGGCGAGATCTTTGGTGCCGCCTTACGAGCAAGAAGACGTTGTACTCCTAGAACGAGGGTCTACAGCCAGCAGAGTCCAGAAAACAGACAGGAAGATAGAAGGGACTGTACGTTATCACGGAAAGGCTCCCGAAAGATCGCTACCGCATCGGAGACCTTCCATCGAGTCGGCGACACCGAATACAATACAGCGGCATGGCGCCTGTGAACAAGTTCAAACCCTGGAGTACAGGCGACCTTGACTTAGAAGAGTTAAATGAGGATTCCGACCGGGACGAGTATTGGAACCTCCTCATGGAGTAAAACCATAGAGCAAATCCAGAGTTCTAATTGACATATTTGAACGTCCCGCTCTTTCGCAAGAAGGAGACGACAGTGACCTTTCGCTCTCCATGATCTTTGTTTGAGATAAAACGGCTCGTTTACTGACACAGTAAACAGACCAACGCTAGCCGTGACTTACAATGTGTCGACAACCAAGAACGGTGCGACACGATTGTGCGATGAGGATATATCGCGGTAAAAAACAGTAACTTTTGGCGGCGAAAACAACCCAACACCGTGTGGTTGCGTGCTTAAAAGCGCCGGCCCGCACGATAAAATTCCTCGTGTAGAAGCACCAACGCGAAGATAATGGCGTCGGCTTCGATAGGAGGCCGTAAGCCAGCAAGCGAACTTCTAGAGGCGGCATTACCCATCTCGAGGCTGCATTCATGTACGCGCGAAACACTGGCTCGTGTTTACCCAAGGATCGAGCCCCCTCCCCTCTTTACAGTGTAAAAAAGGGGGAACGTTAGTTAGGAAAGAAACATCCGCCGCGGCATGTCTAGTCGCCGGCGGGGTGCGCATTAGCAACGTGCCTCGAAAAAAGGCCGATTAGGGGCCCCGGATTTACCCCATGGTTTTACTCCTTAAAGGGATACTGAACCATATAATTTAGTGTCCATAATAAGTGGCGCACGTTCTTTCCACGAGCCAGCAGCCGCCGGTGTGCGCGAGCACTCGCAACGAAAATGACGCCAAAGACCTCCATTCGCGCTTGAGGACAGTGAAATGCATGGGCTTCGGGCCAAAGGAGAATAAAGACAAGCTTTTCATCTCTACAAGTGAAAGCTACATGCTTGTTAGACCAATTAATCGCTTACCTTTTACACCAGACACCACTGTATAGATGAAAAACTTGTCTTTATTCTCCTTTCGCCCGAAGCCCATGCATTTCACTGCCATCTTAACCGCGAATGGAGATCTTTGACGTCATTTTTGTTGCGTGTGCTCGCGCACACCGGCGGTTGCTGGCTCGTGGAAAGAACGTGCGCCACTTAATATGGACACTAAATTCTATGGTTCAGTATCCCTTTAAAGAAACAGCTCTACGCGGTGCGGGAGATGGCGTCACATACCCGACGTTTACGGGGGGCGCGCAGGCGACGCGGCCTCGAGTTTAGAACTCTCATTCCTACACACATTATGGCTCGGGCATCCGGAGCGGGAGCCATGCCGGTCTGCGCCGTTCCTTTTAGGTGTCAATAAACCCAGTTTTATTTTTTCCAAAATGTGTATGTCGTTAACAAAAGTAGCATAAAAGTATGACTAGAAATTCTTCAAACCGCGTTGGTACTATACTAAAGAATGACCAGTTAAGAGCCACAAATACATATCGTAAAGTGTGCTAAAAGTTCCCTTCGTTTTTGTTTTGCTAAGCGGCCTTGTTTTTGAACAGCTGCACTCAAAATGGCCCGAATCTGCGCTTATCTCAAGTGCGTCCTCTCCAGCAGTCCATTCTGAAAGTTTTGAATTCATGGTATTGATTGTAATATTATGACAAACGGTGTGATGGCTCTCAGAGTCAACACCTAAACTCACGATGCAATGTTCTTATAAACTTTAATAGCAATAGCTAAGTTGTCTCTATATGTTGAAGGTTGTGAGTTCATAGTATCTGGCGGGATCACATGTAAAGGAAGGTAATCTTCGCAGTTCTGTCTTCGATGAACGTAAAAACAGTTTTAATGAACATACCACCTCTCCACATTTAACTTTAGGTCGAGTCGGTCTTCTACGTTTGCCATCGCAACTTCTGAAAAATAATGATACAAACTAAAATTGTTACAAAGAACTGAAATAAAAGCAAACCGTGCATTTCGAAAATGTAAATAAGGATTAACCTATAATTTGGATAACTCCGTGACGTTTTCTGGAACACTTATATAGTTGGGGTTACATACAACGTCATAGTGATGGTATTGAAACCGTCTTGGGCTAAAGTTGAAGTGTTCCGGTTACCTGGCGAATTGAAGAATGGTTGCTACAGTAATTGAAAGTACGAGCAAGCGATCGAAACCACGAGCATGTGTGGCGGAAGGCAATAACCCCTGGCACTTTCCTAGTGTTTAAATTTAAGGCTTTAGCACCCTACTTAAATGAAATCCGAAAGATCGCCGATGTGACCGCCAAGTGATCGGCCGGTATTAGCGGCCTAGGTTGCAACTTATATACATGTTGCTACCGTCATATTCGTCCGCCACTTTCCAACATGCTGGTCGCTGACATAGCAGGGCAATGTTGTGGTCCCCTCCTTTCACCAAATTCACTTCAAGGTATCAGTGTTATCAAAGAAATCGCGCACTAGCATCACGGTTGGGTAAACTGTTAATAAAAGCATTTAACCAATTAGAAAGTTTTGTGGTGATTAGATCTTTAAATGCCATTGCAGCCTTGCGCTTTAAGCTCCGAGCGTTATAAGCCCTTTCGCTTGAGCCCGGAATCAAATTAAAAATAACGTAAAAAAGAAAGCTCTGAGTCTCCCCAAAGGCACGTGCAGACACGAATCGGTACTTGGAAAACATAATAGCGCTTCACGACAGGGACGAAGAGGAGGAACAAGACAACACAATGCGCTGTCTCGTTCCTATTCTTCGTCCATGTCGTGAAGTGCTATTATGTTTTCCAAGTTTCAGTACCAACTCGCCCAAGAATCCGCATTACGAATCGGTAGACCCCGTACAAAACAAAAATGCATTGGTCAGGTGGAGGTGGAACCCACCTTCGTCCCTGAGCCGTACGAGTGCCGGCACTGTAATGAACAAGGCGTCAAACTCGACGAAAGACATCGTCTCGGAATTCCCCTCCCTGGACCGATTTGTCGGGGAGGCGATAGAACCCTTGGAACCCAAAGACCCATCCACAACTTGCAAGACTGGATTCAGCCAGCAATCCAAGAAGGCCAACAAAGAAAATATTGTCATCGCTCCTCGACTGCTTGAAGAAATTCGTAGTGCAGAACGACTCGTAACACCTGATCTTTTCTTCCTATATTTATTGTCACCTATCGCCACTCCGGCCACCTTGGCAGTTCTATCATTTTCGTTCAATAAAGCATTTTCTAAAAACTACGATGCCACATCACGCACTTATGCAACGCTCGCAAAATCTCATTTAGCTTCACTAAGAACCCAATTCTGTATTGAAACTCAATCTCATTGCGAACAAAACTCTTGGCCTTAATATTGACTTTCCGTTAAGGAACTTGCGGCATAAAAGTCTCGCTTGTCAAAACATGGCACCCTCTGAAAATATTAGACCCCTTGGCAAAACGTGATGCACTAAACGTATGCTAAATCTCTGTACATGTTCGTGAAAGCACAAGAGTTTAATATGTTTTTTTCACTGTTTATTCAGACATACATTAAGCATCTAAACCTTAATTGCCGGGCCGAGTTGACGCGTAGACCGAACGGCTAAAATACGCGGTGCACCTAAATTTGATTATTGGTCTATTGCAAGCCTTAAAAGTATATTAAACCTAATAGAACTATTCTGCGCGTACATCTTGCTTGATTGGTGTACAACATCCGTATACTTTTGGTGTATTTCTTTTTGCCGACCAAATGTACGGCGTGTATTTGCAGCTGTTACACCCCTTCTCTTTTCGTACAATGCGTTTTTCGCAAACGTATACAAGGGTGCGCTTTCTATATCTTCCTTGTTCGCAGTCTTTGTTTAAGGTTTACTTACACTCATAAAGTGTCGCAGGTTACGTTTACATGTATCCGCACAAAGCAATTTAAAAGGTACACGCAACCGCCTCGTTCGCACACTTATTTAGCGGAGATCAAGATTGATGGAAAGGTAACTTGGTGAAAATGTAAGTCAGGGAAGCAAGACTCAAAAGCGAAACACGAAATTGCATTTGAAGTCTACAAAAAAATTACAAAGACATTTTTTGTGAAGCACAACTCGAACTCAGTCCCTAATACACAATCCGTTCAAGGCAGTAGCGGTTATTTTAACGTCTTGTCAAATTTTACGCTTCAATATTTATCGGTGTTTTTAAAACGGTGTGAATGTCTTACCCTTGGAGGAGGAGAAGAACGACCAAAAGTAATACTGCGCTCCGCATTACTGGCAGCCTATTGAAGCGTATCTTCTGAAAGTTTGCTCAAAACAGCTGGCACTGCCTTATTTCAATGCCACAGCCGCTTTTATGCTCCACCGCTAAAAAAAGTAAAACTAGCGAAATAACTAAAATACAACGTTATCGTTGCAGCAGACGCGGAAAGTTTCGCATTTAAGTTTTCCAGTTCCACGTGTCACGGCTTTAACGACGTGCACAGAAGGTCTGCGAAACTTACCAATGGTTCCGGAATCATAACCTTGGGAGCTGTTCTTTGACCTTTACGAAAGTGTTGCCGACCCTTTAACGGAAGCTTCCCACTTACAAAATATAAATAGATATCAAGACGACAACGTTCCGCCAACTGTTTATTTATTACACAAAGTAAAGGCCGTTCAAACAATTGAACCAGTAAGGGCTAAAAATAGATCTTTAGACAATGACGAGTTCACATCATTAATTGAATTGTAAACGAGACAAGATAAAACACGAAATGAAGCAAACCATCACCAACCGTCCAATCTAATTCAGAGAATTAAAACAAGACAAATACTTTTTAACTTTATTGTTATTAATTACCTACAGCGTCTAAAGGCCATTACAGTAAGGGGGCACAAACACACACACACACGCACACAGATATATATATATATATATATATATATATAACGTTCAAGCATATAATCACATTTAACTTTCAGGAATATAATAACAAACAGATATAACGTTCAGACATAATAAACACATATAATAACATTCATGAAAATTCCGTACGCCAAAGCACTTCGTATGAGTTGTGAATGCGAAAGCGTAGATGTCGTTCTGCCGCTCCCTTAGTTCGTCGGTGGTGTTCTGGCCTGGACTGCCACGCTTCGCTACTGCCGGGTTTACGGCCGTCGACAATAGAGATGCCTCAGGGGTCGCTATGTTCCTCGGCGCCGAGAGGAGAAATTTCCATTAGCCTTATCTTCTTTACTGACATTACTGACTTTACTGAAGAAGATGATGGTACAGGAAATTACAGGAAACATTCAAAATTTACCTATAAATTTTGAATGTCTCCTCATTTTATGTTAACCTGTATACTCCTGATAATAAGTGATTACTATTATGTACCAGTTTTCAAATTAACAACAGGTCAAAGACAAATTATGTAATTTTTCAGCATTCCATTAATTAATTCGAAATTTAAAATACCCGTAACGTCTTTCTTCTCCAGCAAACCCTTTTCATTAAAGTTCAGCGCTCGTCCTGTCTAAAGGCCGGTTCAGACACTTGCGCTTGAGTGCGTTAGACTGCGTCGCGTCGGGCACCGAAAGCGAGTCACCGGCACATCTGTGCTTCGTACGAAGCGTGGAATCCAATTCAAGGTATCATCTTGGCACGCGATATAAGCAGCAGGGATGTCCTGGTTTCTCGCAGTTGCAACGCAGTCAAACGCAGTCAAACGCAACTGTCTTAACCAGGATTTAGTCTTTCACTTGTCCCTTTCTCTGCACTGTGTATTATGTTTAACAAACTCGCCCATCGTATGATATTAGTTTACTTATGGACTTCTGCGGCTATAGAAGATGTATGGGCAGGTGGATACCTCAATATACGGCAGCTTTCTCTTACAGTATTCATTTCGCCTTTTCGCAGCGAAATTGATCGCAACTAACGCACAGCTTAACTGCCTTTCTAGTTCCTTGTCGTGTTGTTATCCAATATTTTTATCAAAGACACGTTGGGGTGCCGCGTAGACCAGCGTGTAAGAGGCGTTAATGACGAGCGCGAATAAGTGTTTCGGTGAAAATATGGCTGTCAGGAAGAATGATTAGGTGCCTTTCATTCGTCTTTAGTTGTGTCTTCTTGAGTCTTCACCAACCTGAATGTTTTCAAAGTTGAGGCTTGGTGTAAGCGAAATAAATGAAACGTTTTTTATTTTTCCAAAATTGTTTTGGGGTTCGCGAGCTCTTGAATGCACCTTTCTTGTTGTGGTTGCTTGACCAATGCTGCTTCTATTGTGTCCCTGTTGTCTTAAAACAGTGGGTCAGGATACTTTCAGGGTAGTCGGATTTTATGTCTCCCGTCAACTTTCCTTACTGAAGAGTTGAACTAAGTAGGCTTATGAAAGGACGAATCATGTTTGTTCTTTTGTTGGTGAATCGTTAATTCCCAGCTCTCTAGCTTATAGCATTTATGTATATCTGAATTGAACCCGTTTGATAATTCGCTGACGTTTACCTTAAATACAGCTGTTAAGTGCGCATTATAGAGGCATTGCTCACCTTCATGGTATCTTGTAAGAACCGTACAAAGATACTTTATACAGCAGGCAGAGAAGAGTTATTGTATTTGATATTTTCTTGTCATGACGTTCCAGTAATAATCTGAACCGATGAGGATGCTAATTCCAGTTTATGGCAGGTTGGCCTTTGTGTGAAGGTCAGCCAAGATTATGTTTTTCGATTAAAGAATTTGAATGAGCATGTCATCTGTTACGCAGAGGATTTCTTCGCAAATCTCAGGTACCTCCAATGCTTCGATGACAAGCTCGGCTCTGCTGTTGTGACTCGTTAGCAGTATCTTAATGCGACGACATCGTATCTTCGGTCTTTATGTAGAGTAATGGAATCCGAAAATTTTTAGATCTTCGCCTAGTGGTCGGTGACGAAGGTTCTGAGACACAGTCTTTTTATGAAGGAACGTTGGCTTGCTCCGTCGATGAAGACTCGTAGGGTCGTTTGAATTTGACGGTCAAATGCTTGCCATCACACTTCCCACAGGAAAGTGTTCGTATGCTTCTACAATCCTTTGATCGGGGGAACTGTTTTGCGCATTGAAAACGTTTTACATGATTTTTTTTTGCACTGTTAGGGATGCTGTGAATTCCTTCAAAGAGAGTTTATCCAAGTTACTAAATATACAGCGTTGTGTGTCAACCTTTTCAAAGGCAGAGAGAGCAGGTACAGAACTTTCTTTTAAACCGTATGGAGATTTGAAGGTCCTTCTTGTGATGGATGCTCTTTTCCTTTTAAACAATATGCGGACAGCTGAAGGCACTTCTCTCTTCTGGTAATTTCAGTGTCAATGAATGTGAAAAGTCTGGTGACGTCGTCTTCCTCTTCTCCTAGAGATTTGTGAAAGTCCAAATGTGGGTTGTATCTCAACAGGAGGTCAGGAGGAAGCGCTCTATGTAGTACGGTGTGGAGAGGGGCTTACTATAAGGTGGTATGTACTCCAAAACCTTGATGATTCCTGATCTTCGTGGTAGCATTGTCATAAAATGTCCTGCGGCCATTTGTGTCTTCAGATAATCTGATGGCTTTGATGTTTTAGGGGAAAAAGGTGGTCGCTTACGATCACAGTATGTTGACCAAAACTCTCCTCTAGGAGCTCAAGGGCGACGATGTAGGTGCTGTCAGTTACATAAATTCCTTTTACAACGGCTTTGACTTTGCAGACCAACAATGTTTTAATTTATTGAAAGCTGTCAACGGGAGAGGATCGGGATGTTTATATATTTATTTATTACATACTACAGGCCTCTTGATAGGCATGTGCAGTTGTGGGGTACAGTAGACATTCAAATCGCAAGTACACATGGCTATCATAATTATTAGTAATTAACACTTTTATAACTAACGATCAGCGGTAAAAATGTTTGTACAAATATGTTCAAAGAGGTTTACAACACAAGAGCGCAATGGCAATACCTAAAAAGGGTGGTCATCAAGTGCTTTATCAAAATTAGGGGCTGGGAATATATTGTAAGGTAGGGCGTGCCAATCTGATATGGTGCGTGGCAATATGAAAACTTGAAAATGTTGGTTTGAATAAATAGTGGTTGAAGAGAAAACTGATGGTGGTTCCTAGTGGCCCTGAAAGTTAATGAGGTTAAATGGGAACTAGAGTCGACGCACAGCTTGTCAGAATAAAGAAGATACAAGAACTTCAGTCTTGCAATCTTACTACGCTGTTCTAGGGACATGATATTGCTTGCCACTATTAAAGACGATAGGTAGTTAAGCCTCTTGTACTTTACATAAATAAAACGAACTGCTCTCCTTTGGACAATCTCAAGTTTCGAAGCATCTTTTCTCGTGTTCGGATCCTATATTCTACTAGCATATTCTATTTTTCACCTTACCAAGACGTTTTACGCTTGGAGATTAACGGAGTTTGGGGCACTTTTTTACTTGCGTCGTAGGAAACCTAATATTCGAAAAGCTGAGGAGTTGATATTTTGGATATTCCTGGACATCGTAGATCGCTTGTTAGGGTTACTCTAAGAATTTGGATTTATTTACTTCGGTTACTGTAACATTATTTACTTGATATGTGAATTTCAAAGGTTTAATCTTCCTGATTATGGGTAAGTGAAGTCTTCGCGGAATTCAGTTGCATTTCCCGCTCATCACAACAATCGCCAACTAGAGTTAGAAAATAATTAAGCATTTTTTGGTCATCGACAGAGGATATTGTTTTAATCAAAACCATATCCTCTGTCTGTGGTACTTACAGTTGATACAGTATCATTTATATAGACCAGAAATCGCAGGGGACCAAGGTCACTGCCCTGGAGAACACCAGAGGAAACATCGAGGGTACCGGAAAGATGGCCTCCAACTTCAACAAACTGGCTACCATTGAACGAATAGGATCCTATCCAATTAACTATATCTGGTGGTAAGCTAAGACTGCAAGCATTTACGTAATTGTGAAGTGCCTCCTCCGGAAACCATGCCGAAAAGAAGTCCAGCAAATCCTCTCTTCCAAAAAATTTCGAATATAACTACTAACCATATGTTTTGTAAGTTTGCATGATTTGCTGTTGATTGAAATGCGACGATAATTTCTTACAACAAAATGATCGCCCTTAATATGAATTGGCACATTACGTGCTGTCCGCCAGCCATTCGGTAGCACACATGAATAAAAAAAGCACAAAAAATGACTGTATGAAAGCGTGAAATAAATTCGGCATATCTATGGAGGGAGGCGTTCGGTATCTCATCAGGCACGCTGTTCGATAATGTATTCAGATTTAATAACATAGGAAGGAAACCACGAAAGAAGATATAATCGGCGTTCAGTGTAGCTGCAGTGGTGGCAACTGGAGTGTACAAATCTGTATTTGAGAACACCGAATAAATATAAAGGTTAAATTCTTCGCGATTTGTTGTTTATTATTGATCATGACGTTGTTATCCTTTATCTGGTTGAACGGTTTATTCTTTTCGGAAGGGTAGTTTCAAACCTTTATAGGATCATGTTTCATGAAGTTTAAAAGGGTGTACGAAAATATTTATCTCTCGCTTCTTTGACTTGACAAGCCAGTTCAGCTTGTAGGGGATGTATAGTTCCCCTGTTGGAACGGTTTTTCTTATACCTTTTTATTTGCGTGTAAAGTGAATTTAATTTCGGTTGATCCAAGGTTTCCTCCGTCCCGTACATTTACGTCGACTAGGAATAAAGTTCTCTAAGCAGTAGTTACAAATAGAAATGAACTTGTCCCAAACCATAATCACATCGTCTTCGACGAAATCGCTGAAACAGTGGTCGAGATTATCCAATACACTCTCGTCATTAGACTTCCAAAAATCCTTTACAACAGTAAATACTTTTTTCTTTGGCGAAGGTCGGTTAAGATAGCAATCAAATAGTAGAAGTTTGTGATCAGACTTACTTTCCTGAAGGCTTACAGAATATTCAGCGAATGCACTGCTAACAAATATAAGGTCTAGAATGGAGCGACTCAAGCCCTGCTCAAGTGTAAATTCCTGGACAACTTCAGAAAGATCGCATGCGAACATTATGTCAAAAATAGTCTCGTGATTGCGTGGGCTGAATACTTGCAACCATTCGATATGCGGTAGACTCAAGTCCTAAACCAAAAGAATGAATTCAGCCTTGTATTTTAATGAATAATCAAAAGTCGATTTAAAAAATCTGGACTACCAGAAGAAGACCGATACAGAACACATAGGAAAACTTTTCGGCCCCAGATATCGAGACGTAAAATTGGACTTTCATGATTACGAATCTTTTCTAATGTTTTTACACGGATGAATTATTTGATTCCTACTGCAGTTCCGCCAGCATAGGAGGGGCGTTCCCGACGAAAAACTTGGTGGGATTCAGAGAAAAGTTCATTATCTCACACATTTTTATTCAGCCAAGTTTCTGTAATGATCGTGACATAGGGGTCACGATTCAAGAGAAATAATTTGAACCAGTTCGTTTTATCGACAATAGTCTGTGCGTTCTTATTCAGTAGACGAAATTGTTGGTTTACAGGAGGTAATTCTTGTCAAACATAGACAGGCGGTTCATTGGAAGGGGATAACTTGAAGCGCTCATTTGTAGATTCGTTCCAATCATACAAATCATTGGCAACACGAATTTGCCAATGATCTAGAAAAGTATAGCTCGTTCTTTCTATCTTCGCTTGAACTGTCCTATAGTAGCCTCTTTTTGTTAGGGCTTTTTTGGGGGGTTTTATCGCCTTGAATTGTAAATGTTTGTGCCCCTAAGTTTTTTTTGTATTCCGAAGAATATCTACCTTTTCATTGTAGTCATGAAGGTAAATAATGATCGTCCGCTTTCCTACGCGTGCACCAAGGCGTTGAATCTTCGCTAGAGAAGTGCAAGTAACGTCCAGTCGCCTTAAGAAAATATTATGAATTACTTTTCCCGTCATATCTCTCTCAGTCTCCTCTGATTCGTCTGGAATTTCAAAGATGATATTATTTAAACGTCGACTCTTATCTTCCAAACTAGCCAGCCGAGAAGTTTGTTTTGCTATGGTCAGCTCGAGTGCGTTGACAGTTTGTTTAAGAGCATCGACCTCAAGGAATTTAGCTCGTAACTCAAGTAATAATTTGCCAACACCTGCAATTCTTGATAAGACTTCAGTAATCGATTTGTCGGTACCGGACTATCTGATAACTAAATCGGAAGCTTCCTTTTAATTTTGGATTGACCCTCTATTATCGAATGAAACATCTCTTCAGTTGTAGGTCCCGGGTGAGTCTCAACGTCACCACTAAATAACAGCTTACATAAGTCGAAGCAATCAACTGCAATTTCATAGAGTGACCGTGGGCACGGCACAACAGTGAGAGAAACAAAGTCGCTTTTAGAGCGTGATATAGGGGGACTAAGCTGTACGACATAGATGGTAAGCCACATGCTGCTGATGGCCTCGCCACGCCCACTGGTGAAGAAGTCTTGAGGATCATGCTTTATAGACGCTCCACAACCTGGCGTCACTTAACCGGATGAGGCAGGGGGCGTTGTGAAGACGATAATATTTGTTTGCAGCAGATGACTTGCGTAATCCGAGCGTTCACTGTCAGAAGCCGGAACTTGGAAGGCCGGGATTTCGGCAACGTTGGTTGACAGCGCTTCTCTTAACAGGCAAGGCAGTGCCTTTGGCGAAAATATGGTAAGCCACATGCTGTTGATGGCCTCGCCGCGCCCACTTGTGGATAGATGACTGAAACTGGTCCCAAAATGTCTTAAGACCTTCAGGTCTCCGTTGTACTTGGGAAGTTGAAAGCGTAGAAGTTTAATGTTGGGTCCATTTGATTGATGTTCTCTTGAGCCACCAGGTTTATCGTTGTGGTTGGGGTCAGAAGGAACTGTATTAATAGTGTTCTGATGTTGTTCTTGTAACAACGTGGCTACTCGTGTCTTGATGTGAATCAATCAATCGATCAATCGATCTTATTTAAATCATTAGATAGCCTATACACCAACTCATGTTTAGAAACAAACCGGAGCACCCCTAGCGGACGTCACCGGCGCCACGCATGCGCGTTGGAGTGTGGGCTAGACGATCGCCGTCACCCATAAACAAGCCATTGGAATGCGATATTGTTGACGCCGCTGTGTTCCCGTCCTCTTTTTTGCGTTAGCATTGTTTATTTTACGTCTTCCTGGCAGCATCTGACTACTTTAGTGACTCAGCAAAATTAACAAGGCTCATTACACCGCAATACTTTGCGTGTATAATGTGACATGAAACGATTCATTCCGATTGCACGCCTCAGAATTAACGCAAAAGCCTGATTCGCATGATGAAATTATGCTCGCTATTTCCAGTCATGACGTCGCTCGGGCTGCAAAAGCGCGAGCCGTAGCTGAGATGGTCGACGTCGATACTGAAAACCGCAAGCAGCATCGCACCAAGTGAATCAGGAATAATAGGTCGGTGATAGCCACCGGTAATAATTATCAACATCTTCTGGTATCTACTGTTTAAACCAAGCCTACTTACCCCAACCAACCTTCAAACGTAAAGGTCTTTTGAGGCCGGCACTTACTTCTTATCGCAATTACCGGGTCCGCGTTTGGTCTACGGTCCTGTCGTTTGAACGATCAGACGACAGCAACCAACAACGTATGAAAGAGCAGACGACAGTTCGAACAATCAGGCGGCCGTTTGAACTTGAAGACGCACTGAACGCAGTTCGCAGGGGGTCCTATAACTTGGTGGTTTTCCCTGCGTTCATGTTGGAACAAAACAAATACATTTGTTTAGTTTCAACATGAACTCAACCCAAAGTGCTTCCCGCACAAGCGATCGTAGTCTCATGGCGTTTTTTTTTTCTTTTTCACGGACCGTGTTCTTGTTCTCAGACGAACAGAA
Source organism: Ixodes persulcatus (assembly GCA_013358835.2). NCBI lineage: Eukaryota > Metazoa > Arthropoda > Arachnida > Ixodida > Ixodidae > Ixodes > Ixodes persulcatus. Next base: position 17,562 of record JABSTQ010007296.1, read on the forward strand.
CACGCGAAAAACACACACACAAAAAAAACTTACCTCCAAACCTTTCCGGACTCTTTCGGTAGAGCCCCAGCCGCGGTATTTTGACGGGAAGGCAGGTTATTCTCTGGTTTCTTCCAACACAACTAAGGAAAGCACGTCCCGCATGGTAACTTCCGCCCACAGCCCGAGACCGGAAGTGGCGCTCCACGCGCCAACACCGCGCCGTGATTTAAGAGAACTGAGTTCGTGTATAGATTTATCGTACCCGTGCCAGCTTGCGTTTCCTATTCGAGTTCGGCGTCGTCCATCAAATCTGCGACCCTCGCGTCCAGCTGGTAGATAGAAGCTTCTTTTAACGCGTGAAAGTCCAACTTCTCTTCGATCTGGCTTTCTGGTGGCAGAGTTAGCTCCAGAGCCGACGTGATCTCGGGGAAGAGCTTGGTGACGGCGGCTGGAACACCCCCCCCCCCCCCCCCCACGTCTTCTCTTGATCTTGTCCATGGTAGCTCTTCACTTCTCCCGGGTTTCGGCACCAAATATTTGTGAAATATCGTTAGAAAGAGAGTAGCGAAGAGGTTTATAATTCAATATTTACAAACAAAAAAAAAAGCGGTGGGGTTTGTGAAAGGGTCGGTCTCGTTCGTGTACGTCGTCGTCTTTTTACTACGCTTTTTTGTATCGGCATTAGATATGCTTCATTTGAGAACAAAAGAACCTGTCTGAAAATATAGTTAACATATGCCATGTCTCAAGTATAACAATAAAAATATTACCAGAAGTCTGACGAGTATATCGTGGCAGACGCACTTTATCATCTCTCTGCGTTGAATTCGTCGGAAATTACCGAACGATTATAAAGTCGAAAAATATTTCTCTTGTCTTCTATTAACCTCTGTGCAATTGATCTATATAATTGCCATTTTAAATTCTTTACGTTTTCATTTAATTGCCATCGTCTAGTGATGTCGTACGTTTATTTCGGTTCTTTCCCCTATGCTTGGGTATATTGTGCGATTTTTGCCGTATGTAGTAAGCAAATAACAATCGTCTGTACGTCGTCAGCCAAAAATAGAGTTGTTTTCGCAGATGCGAAACCTCCGTTAAAAAATCGCCGACCTATAGTCGAACTCATATGAGACCATATAACGTCATAGTTTAATAGCTACATATCGCCATTCTCCGTGTAGAATAATTATCGCTGTTATGCATGTAAAAGAAAGTTGTACATTTTGTTACGCAAGATCTTAGAAAACGGGCTTGAATAGGCCATCAACAACTCATGCCGTAGCATTCTTTTCTATCTAGAAACCAGGCAGCACATCATTGTTGCCTCAACGTTTGAACAATATTGAAATGGTGGGTAACAACTTTGGAACCAATATTGAAGAGCTACCTGCTCCAACAGCGTGCCAAGAAAAATGCTAATTTCCGGCGATTGATAGTTCAGGACTGCTTTCATAGTTATGTCAGCTTGGACGTTCTACTTTGTGTAAATAACAATTTTTGAAACAAACAATACGCCACGATTTACAATATTTTTGTAAACAAATATACGAAACTTTATTTCAATACATTTCACCAATAACAAACCGGCATTACCAATATTTTTATCCATTAATTATCCAGGCTTACTAAATATGATAACCAGGATTATATAGATCTCAGCTTAATGGTTACTGTAGTGGTCGCTAATTGCAAGTTTAAAAGGTCCAGCTCACAATGACCGTAATAAAAGCAAACACGTGTTAAAAAAATAAACAATGATTCGCTTCTAAACATTTGTGACTTAGTCACAAAAATGAACTGGCAGGGTGTCTGTGAACAGGAAGATTTAAATAGGGCTTATAAAATATTTCATCCCAAACTCGTGCCCAAAACAAAAAGATAAGAAATACGTGGGTTGGTGTTACCCTATTTCAGGAAATAAAAAAATGAAAGACTACAATTCTCAGTAATGCCGAATTAGAGCTCAGCTCTTGAGGAGGAGGAGGGGAGAGTACGGAGAGAACGATATGCCCCTCCTCCTAGGTACCCTCTCTTCCTCTCCTCCTCTCCTCCTCCTGCCTCCTCCTCTCCTTCTCCTCCCGTCCTCCTCCCTCTCCCCCTCCTCCATCCTTCTCTTCCTCTCATTCTACTCCCCTTCTCCTCCCCCTCCCTCATTGCCCTCTCGTGAAGTGACTCCTGAAGCCCTCGTGAAGGTCACGTGAAGGTTGTCACCTTCTCGTAACCTTCACTGTGAAGGACGTGACCGTCGTGACCTTCAAGAGTGTCTGGTGACGTCACTGGTGTCATCACTCGTGATGTCACTCGTAACCCTCGTGATCGTCGTGACGTCACTTGTTACCCTCGTGACGTCACGTGTGATGTCATTACGAGACCTATCCCATAATGCAATGCGCGGTTACACTGACGGCGACGCCGACGCCGACGTCGACGCCGCTCAAGCCGGAAACGGGCGCCAAAGAGGTGTGCTCTTAAAGAAGAATCGAGTGTATCGACATTTTATTAAACACCGCAATCGCGACGTTTTACCTGAAATAATAAAAATAAGAAATACGTTTAATGCACTTTTAAAAAAGCAAACAAACGATTATTACATAAGAAAGTTTTCAAATATTTTTAACGATCCTAAGAAAGTCCGGGAAGCGGTTAACACTGGCCAAGAGCTTGTGGAAACAACGAATGAGCGCTTCACAACTGTGGGTGTATGTACCGAATTACCAAATATGACGGAAGCCAGTCCAACACATTGCACAACAAAATTTTAACGCCATTTAACTTCCTGAGAGTGAGGCACATAAAAAGGACACCACACACATAGACTCTCTAACACAGCTATGGGTTTATCGTCGTCGTCTTTGTCTTCCCCTCCAGTATTTCAACGACTTTTTAAAGCGCGACATTTCAAACTGATGTTGTGCACAAATCTGTTCCGAATCGAATGTCGGTTGATCCAAAATAAAATAAAATAAAGGCAATCATTAAATAATGTCCCGATGGTACACATTGTCCTATAACACTCCGGTGTAGAGTTTGGTAGAATCCACCGATCCAGTCACGTGGCACATTGTTCGAACACCACACATCTTATACCGCGAGACAAAATTCACACGTCAAGGAACCTTTTTTCAATATCAGAAAAAACAACCGATGCGTTGCTTATTCAGCTTTTTGAATTATTAAATTGTAATGTTTCGAGAATAATTCTTTTCTTGTCGTTTCTTTCAAATTCTAACACGGTACTTTTCTTCCATTTTGGTACACATCCGCTACATTGATCTATATGCTTTGCGACCTCTGAGTTTGGAGCATTGTTTTTTACATTATTTTTATGTTCATTTAGCCTTATGTTTAAACATCTTCCAGTCTGCCCAATATAGTTGAGACCGCAAGTCATAGGAATCGAATAAACTACTCCTGATTTGCATGGGACTGTCATCTCTTTGTGGGTAATTTGGCAAGTTCCGTTTTTCTCTTTTATAAAAGGTGTTAACCTTGACAACCTAATGTCATTCCTGTACACAGTTGAAACTCCAAACTTTTGGGCCATCGCTTTGATGTTATGCGATACGCCATGATAGAACGGCAACACCACTCTTCTCGAACTTCCGTCGGCAACCTTTTTAGCTTCTTTCTTTCCTTTAGAGAGTGACCTCATCACCTCATTTATGATGTCATCAATAAATCCGGCATCTAACAACCGATGAAGTGTTGTTGTTGTTGCCTTTTCCATCTGGTGTATGCACGTCTTATTTGCACAAAAGACGAAAAAGAATGGGAGGTCACAAAAAGACACCTAGTCGACTCCTGTCCTGAATTGACCTTTACATCGGAACGAGCGACAAAAAACGAGCTGCAATTTTTAGATCTGGTTATTGCAGAAGATACCATGTGCTGGAGGTACGGGAAGAAAAAAGGCCAAAAGCCCCTACTTCCATTCAAAAGTTGTCATCCTAAAGCCATAAAGCGTGGCATTGTAACATCGTTGCTAAAAAACGCAATTACGAAAACGTGCATACACCAGATTGAAAAGGCAACAACAACAACACTTCATCGGTTGTTAGATGCCGGATTTACTGGAGGGGAAGACAAAGACGACGACGATAAACCCATAGCTGTGTTAGAGAGTCTATGTGTGTGGTGTCCTTTGTATGTGCCTCACTCTCAGGAAGTTAAATGGCGTTATACCCGCACCAGCTGGCTGCCACCATCTATACCGTCTCGTAAAATCTTTAACTTCTATTGTGTTCTTTCAAACGACACCGAAAGAAGTAGATGCGATGATCTCAAACCTAAACAATTGCGCTGCTGCTGACTTTGAAGATATAGAAGCTCTTGCTATTAAGTCTTTATCATTAACGTTAAGTCCAACTGTCTCCTATTTAATTAATCAGATGTTCATTACTGGGACATTTCCTAACCAACTGGAATTTGCTAGAGTGACTCCAATTTACAAAGGCGGGGATGATACTCTCCTTCAAAACTATAGGCCCATTTCAGTCTTACCAATTCTATCGAAACAATTTGAGCGCACCATTTTACACAGACGTGAAAATTTCTTTTTTAAGCATAATACAATAACTGCGGCACAATTTAAATTTCAGAGGGAGAAGTCTACCAACCAGACTTTTCTTCAAATAAAAGATAAGATTATACACATTATTAAAAATAGGTTATACACCCTAGGCCTATTTTTAGACCTAAAAAGGCGTCTGATACGGTACAGCACGATATGCTGTACTGTACTGCCGTTATTTTGCTAAGGAAGCTTGAGGACAATGGTATACACGGAATTGTTTACGGCTACTGCAGAATTATTTTGAAAATCGATACCAATGTTAAAGTTGAAGGTGTGTCGTCAAAAACGTTGTCAATCAAATATGATGTCCCGCAAGGAAACATTTGAGTCCATTATTTTTCTTGGTATATAATAACAAACTAGTCAATATTCCGGGTGCACCGAACATTGCCATGTATGCAGATGATACGAACGTTTTTTACTGGAAATGCTAAACAACATCTTGAAGACATAACGAACAGATACTTGGTGAATTTGTCCCATTGGCTAGTATCAATTAAATTCAACTGAAAGAGTCTAAAACCAAATATGTAGTATTTCGGCCTATCAATAAACGTGATAACGACGCCGTCATTAATAAATTTAGCAATATACTTTTAGAACAAGACACAGAACACAAATTTTTTTGGGGTTTAGTTTAGAGAAAAACTAACCCGGAATACATGTGTTACGCATATCAAGACGGCTATAAAGGTCTCTTGAGTGGATGTACAGAATAACAAATTTAATACCGCTCTGGCAGAAAAAGTCTTTATCACTCAATGTTTTATTCTTATCTTTCATATGGCATTTTGGTATGGAGTGCTACGACCACTGAAAACAATAATCAGCTTTCAGTACTACGAAATAGGGGTCTACGTTTTTATGCTTATTACTCTGGAAACCTGAAGGACTTTGACTGCGAGAAATATTAAACCTTACATAACATGCTATCAGCTGACCAGGTTTATTATTTTAAACTAGCCTAATTCCTACACAAAAATAAACTCTGTAATTTAATGAAACTCGGGACCATCGCGGCCCAACAAATGATGTGCCGGAGGGAGTCTCCGGCACACTAAATGGCAGAAGCCTCGAATCAGGACTAACAATGGAAAACAGAAACTCGACTACCAGATAACCGATAATCATAATACTTTGGAAGCAGAATGCAATTATTTGATCAGCTTTCTACCATCCAAGACCGACGTCAAGCTTTTTTTTTTATGTGTAACGGTATTGCTTTTAGTCGGTAGAGTTTTTTCCGGTTTGCGTGGAGCTCGCGTAATGCTTTTTTTTTTTTTTTGGAAACATGCCGGGTGTGTTGTTGCCTATGGCTGTGTGGGTGTTTGATGACTGCGTTTTACTGGCGTTGTTGCAGGTGCCTTATTTGTTGGGAGCTTTCCGATTTCTGATGATATCACCTTTGATGATGACAGGTGTGTTCACTGGTTTGCGTGGAGTTTATTTGCTTCTTTCGATGTTTTGTTGATGTGTTGGTGTGTACGCGGCATGTAATTGCTTTTATTGCTTTTACCTTTTATTTCTTGTTTTGAAGGGGAGACACGGGCTGGGTAGTTGCCTTTGACTGTGTGGGTGGTTGGAGCCTTGGTTGTGCTGCAGTTGTTTCTGGCATCTGGTTTTGTTGCAATGTTTCTGGGTTGCGGGTTCTTTTGCAGATCTTGCGTTTGTTGCTGTCCCTTTCGAACAATTGCTGTGCAGCTGTAACGGGTAGAAAAGGCTAGTCAGGCCGAGATGCCTTTTTCTGCTTTCGCCCTGCCGGCCATGGCCTGCAAAATCATTAAAGAAATTAAAGAACACCCAGCGCACCGTGCAGAGTGGGGGCATTACCTCGGTTTCTGTGTTGCACGGGCTTGGTACAAATGCGCTTTTACAAAGCGTGTCTTTGGAACTGACATACTTTCTAAAGGTTTCACCAAAGCGTGCAACGTTGAGATTATAATACGGCGTAGATATGGAACGGGAGGTAAAAAAACAATATTCAGTACGAAATGTTATATTAAACGCAGGCACTCTAAAGCTGGCGAAAAGACTGATTCATGCTCGACAGAGGGTTGTGCTTGAATATTTTAACTTGTAGGACTTGAATTGCCTTCGTCAAGCCTCTTCCAGAAAAAAAACGAAACCCAGAAATTTCTCTAGACCAGAAGTTTCATGAAATTGGAAGACAAAAGAATCTCGAAGGGAGCGAACTGTTTGATAAGTACGTAAAACACCTCAGGTTTTTTTTTTTTTTTTGTTTCGAATCCTTGGATTTGTCTTCAGGAACTCTTTGTTTAGACACAGAGCCAAAGAGACCCGCTTTTTGTTTGTATTTTGTGAAAAGTAGTTTGCCATTTAATACAATTTCCAAAACTGTAGCAAGTGCAACACAAGGTTGAGTCAATTTTTTTTTTCTAAATACTTTTTTCAAGTTAAGAACCAATTTTAGCGGTAACAAAAATGCAATATGACACTTCGTTCAAAATTATTTCATCAACTTCGTAACGTGGTTGAGTATAAGCGTAGGCAGGGTCATCAAAGTATTTTTTTTTTTTTTTTTGGCGCGAAACTCCTGGGAATTAAGAAATAGGACTGCGTGTCTTGCAGCCATATCCTGTATCCCCACCCGCTTAAGAGTTCGACTAGGTGTGCCGGATACTGACAGTCATAGCATGGCGATGTTCCGGTGAGTTTCCAGCTTGTAGACGTAGGCCGTGCTAGACGCCTTCGCTAAAGAAAAAAAGGAACACGCAAAATAAGATCCAATTTTTTATTTCAGAATGCCTTACCTCATTTTGAATCCCTTTTCAATATTCACGCGGGGAGCCAAATGTTTTGAAATAATATTTTGCCCCATTCAGCGATTCATCGATTCAATTAAACGGGATGTTTCCCCCAAAACATTTAGCATTTGTATCGAAACATATTTTTTATTATTGTTTCCTGATACGCAGCTAGCCTGACGAGAACGAAAGTGCAAGGTGGTAAAATGTCATTACAATGCCTAAGTATTAAATACAGATGCAACTTGAATAGACATAAAGTGTATTTTCTTTATATATATTTTTTATATTTTGCATATGTGTTTTAAAGGGCCAGCTTCCCACGAAATTGATTCCGTTGAACTTCTGAAACCTTGAAAATGTCGAGTTTTGGCACTTCAAAGTCAATATCATCTCCCAGATTTAGTGATGGGGTTAGGGTACAGGCGGTTCTTTGTGTAAAACAGCCCTCGAATTCTCCTAAAGTACCCAAACTCGCTTGCTTACATTTCCGCAACCTTGTCGTGATATTGTATTTTTATTTCAATGACTTCAAAATGAGAGCTTTGTGCATAGTAATTGAAACGGGGCAGCCACAGCTGACACACTCGGTAGCCACTGCAGAAACGAATACCGGAATTCTTCTAGCGAACTAGACAAAGGGCTACTTGATATAAAAAAACACCGACTGCGAATGCAGTCGTTATCTTCCTTCAAGGGGAAATGTATCAGATGTTGAGAGCCCCCTAAAACGTGTCCGTAAGGTTTTCGTTTATGTAAGTTTTGTTTATTTAAAATGATTGATATTAGCCAGTCATTGCTCAGATGAATAAATTCACCCTTTGAAAATAATTCTTTGAAACGCTGTACTATTGAACTATTCAGAGAATTTCGTGCCGAGAACTCAACGGCTGTCAAAAACCTTTTTCTGCGGTGGGCCGAAGTGGGGTCCTTGAGTCTCTGTGAAGAAGCGGCAAAGGGAGGGGGGGGGGGGTATTTTCTGGTGTCGTGTCGGGGGCCGTATGAAACTGCTTCGGGGGCCACGGGTCGCGGACCTCTGCTTTACGCAGCCATTTTTATACAACTATGGATTACCTTTCCCCACTGTACGAAGTATCTAAATGCATTACGACTTCTAATTGCGTGGCCGGAATATTTCGAACAAATCGCATTTATTTTAGTAGTAACTGAAACTGCCTGAATTTTAAGTTTATAAGAGCTGGAATTAATTACAGTTTTTCAGTTTCCAATTCAAAATTATTTCGACGCGATAAGGTGTTTCAAATGTGTTTTATTCATCTCTAAGTGTTGTTGAGATTGCGGGAGGCAGAGTGATATGAATATGTTGCGGACTCGCAAATAAAAACGTGTGGCAAAACAGCAAGCTCATGAAAACGAAAACAAATATTGTTCTGCAACGAAATAATTTTTGAGCGTGTGACCATCTTGCCTTTCTTTCGAGTAAAGCGGAGTAGCCCCCGCGTGTGTTCACCTTGCTCGAATAGCACCCAACAAGACTCTTCTCGTTTTCTAATTAGGTTTTGCTTCGTTCTTTGGTTTTTTCAATAATCTAAAAAAAAAACAATAAGACAAATTTTCGGCATTTTAATCGAATGTCTGCGTATTTAAATTGTGGATAGTGGCTGCACTATGAATTATACATTGCTGACTAGACGCCGTGCATCTCAAGGTTGCTTAGTTTTTGTGCGGCATAGAAATATGTTGCGTTTTGCGATGTAGTCACTGGTAACACCAAAAGAAGAAGAACTGAGATTTTTTTCTGGAAACGTAGGGCCTTAAAAAGCCCGAAGAATACAAGGTAGAGCCAGATTGATCTTCTTTGTCTAAAAGTTTGGTATCTTGGCTCCTATTCGCCAAACAAATACCAAGGTTAGGCTTTAGTTCTGCTTGTTCGATATTCAACTGGCACTCTAAGCCTACATCGCAAACCAAGGTCCCGATGTAGGCTTCCTTGATGGTTCTTTGGTTAAGACGTGTAATCTTCGGCTCATGTCTGGCACTTTTGCGGTATGTGGCGAGCCAGAAGGAGCAGTAGAAACGTGAGAGGAATGTATCTTGGCACTAACTACGGCCTCGGAAGAAAACCGCATATATATATATATTATATATATATATATATCCGCCTATGTTAGGCCCCTAGAAATTGCCTAGGGC